>JANAVB010010199.1:19315032-19330032 GCA_029216955.1 Iris pallida
TCTAAGTCTGGATTCATCTTGACGGGCCAATGTAAGCCTTGCATCGATTCTTCTTCAGGTCGATGCCAACTCTTCGGGTCGACGGCTCGTTTGAGTCGTTGCACTTGCCGTTTGAATCGACATTCCGCTAGGACGGAGCGGGTCATTACATAATACACCACTCAAAACAAGTCTCGTCCTCGAGACTTCTTGAGTGCAGGTCATCCTACCATTCCTTAACTCGTGTCGTCATGTTTCTTAGACAATTCTATCGAACGGCTCCATCGTTCGACGGTATCGAACTATGCTCGGTTATCATTCCAAGTTTTATGTCGCATGTGTTTGGTGAATTTTATTGAATGACTGTCCATTCATTTTAGACTTGATGGTACTTATTCAATCGTTGTGTTTCTTCGACTTGGTTGCTATTTCGTCATGTCATGGGACTGAAATGGTCGCACGAGGTGCGTTGTAATTTATCAAACTCGAGAGTCGTAAGCGGAGGCAAACTCACTCATTCGTTCACGCGCATCTCAACACCCACTCGCAGCTGTATTCGAGTTCATCATATCGCTGAGTTTGGATCGTGCACGCATTCAAGGCGTCCCCCGAATACGTACATTTCAACCAAGCTTAGCGACTAGCGAAGTCGGACAAGCCACTCGTGATAGTTTCGATTTACTGATCGTTTTACTAACTTCGATTTTAAAACCGAACTATGCGTGTCTCACTATCGTTTATCTCGGTCCTCGATATAATCTGGTTCGCCTCTCAAGCGTTCTTGTTTACGAAATTAATACGATTTCTTCTTAGCGGAGTCGACCAAGTTTAAGTAATTCCCGTCCGATTCAAGACCAAGTATTGCAGTATCATCGAGTACGTCTTCCAATCAATGATTCAATTCGTTATCCCAACTTTACTTGCGCATCATCCATTCCTATCTTTTCCTTTGTTTGGGGCCAATCTCACCGTCGTTCACGCACATTCCCAGTTCCCCGTCCTATTCTAAGTCTTGTTGCCCCAAGTCTATCATCCGTCCAGACGATACTGTAAATGCTATCGCACAGGTTCAATCACTCGGCATAGGGTCGTCTGCCTATCCGCTAGGTCAGCTCACAAGGTCATAGTTACACGTCAAGTCCGTTGCTCATCGTGCAAGGTCGTTGCACGATGCTCGCCCCAAATCCTATGGTCAAACCATTTATTCGCTTGTACGGGAGTTTCTACCCAAGTTCGTTTTACTCAAATTTCTAAACATCAAGCAGTGTTCCTCCTATTCGCATCAACACACTCTTCGCTCCAAGTCCGAGCACGTTTAGGAAAGTCATCCTACGATATGTTGTCCTCAATAAAATCCTCGACATGTTAATATCGTGCGTCCGTACTAGCAATTATCGTAATCTATCTCTTCAAGTATGTTTTTATACAGTTCACCTATCCAATTCACGTAGTCGATCACAAGGTCGTCTAGCCTTGCAATATGTTGCGCCCCGATCTTACGCAAGTCTGATTATCTACGGCGGACATGAACCACCATGTCGACATTCTCGCGGAATAATCGTCCTCATCGGGACGTAACTATTGCGTTGCGTCTAGACTTGCTCATTTTCGATACGCGAATTGGGTCTACTCAATCCTCAAGTTTTCTCATTCTTCAATCGCAAGTCCTAACAATCCTCGAATTCACCTTCACTTCAAACCACAAGTCGAAGCAATCAAAATTGCCATATCATGATATTTTGAGTTTGACCATTCCCGCTGGACATGAATCACCATGCCAACGCTCACGCGGAACGATCGTCCCAAATTCGACGTGACGTATGTACGAGGCTGGAGTTGCGCTCGTACAAGACAAGATCGTTGTCGTTGTGGTTATCACCGAACAATCAAGCCACTTTCCTTCCTCATTCCAAACATTCATCTCTATCAAAATTCCTCCACATAGTATCCTTCAAAACAATAACTTCCAACACGATCATTATTCATCGAATCAGAGTACCCCCGAGTTATCGTACATCGATCTTTGATACGCCTCAATACCATCGATGATGTACATAACCTGACGATCTTCCTTTTGCAACGAATTCCGAGTCGTGCAACTTAATTTTCTCAATTCGCATTGTCTCATGCTAGCTCAAGTCTTTGAGCAATATCCTTTCCAAATCCTTAGTCATTCTTGTATCTCCAAATCAACGTTTCCTATGCACGCTATCTTCCGATCGTGCTATCTTCGATCTCGTCCATGGGTATTTCACCTTAACTCAAGTTTCAATCCCTTCGACTAAATTTAAAATTACATGTACGATTCACTACGTTTCCTCGACCAAGACCTCCATTCGTTTCATCGTTCCGACTCTCTATTCAATCGTTTCGTAATTCGCACTACGCATTCTTAATTCGTCCGAACAATATCTCGTTTGAGCCTCCCAAAGTCGCAACCAACTAAGCGTTACTCGTTCTATGGCTTTGCGCGATATAATCGCTTGCCGACATACTCGTTCTATCCGTAAATCCTTTCGTCTCGCTCGAACAATTTCTATGACGTCCATACACCACTCAGGGTTCGAGCCACTCGACTAGTCATCGACACTCATTCTTATTCTTCCTCGAAGCTATCACATACACCACTCGGGGTCAAGTCATTCTACAAATCCTCGAAAGGTTATTCGACTCCCGATCGATATGTTCAATCGCGCGTTCGCCCATTCCTCAAAGTCTAAGAACCACTCTCGTGCTCGCTTTAGCGTTGGTCAAATAGCGTCTCTATCAACATACGTTCTAAGTCTCACTTATTCTCGTCCGAGCGATAGCCGGTCTCGCTCGCAAACTCGTTCGCACCAAAAGGTCTAGGTGTGCGATACTTCGCACAACTTAGCCAAAAGGCTGCATGTATAACCATCCCGTTCGAACTATACTTCAGTCTCCGTGTACTCGTTCGCTCACGTCTTGCGTTTTGCTAACTCTTAGCATCGGTTCCTTCCAACTCAAGTACGTCGTGGTTTGGCACAAAGGCCTTCGCCTATCGATCCCGTTCAACTGAGTACTCGTACGAGCTTTTGAAAATATTAGACTTATTATATGGAACATCCCAAGGCACAACGAGAGAGAGCGTACACTTCTTTTGTTTCAACGAGCTTTCAAAACTGAGAAAATCGAAATGAAGTCCAAGGACGTAAAGCCGTGCTCTGATACCAATCTGTCACGCCCCGCTCCCGTAGGAGCGATCATCCTCGCTAAGGCGTGATACCGCATGGGCCTAGGTTGCGCCCGTGCAAGGCCAAGTCCAGAAACGGCCGATTTGAGCTAGGCCGCAGAGTCGCACAGAGTGTCCCCATTGCAGCGGAAAGTAAATGAATACAAATTGAAGCAAATTCAATTCTTTATTGATATTCAAGAAGTTTACATGCGGCGCTAGGCCGAGTTTACAAGTCTCTCAAGCTCTCTCTCTCTGAAACATAAAAGGGCGTGCCAAGTGGCTTACAACATGGAATGATTCATGGCGATGTTCCGATACATTATGTCCTGTATATGGCGCATCAGCTCCTTACAACACTCCAAGGCTCCAGAGATAGCTCCGCGCCTTAGCACGTTCGAGGGAAGCTCCGTACCCGATGACGTCTCCTGCATCCTGTAAGCAGACTATGGGGTTATCAGTACATTGCTATGCACTGGTGGGGAGGCTAGCTCGCCCACAATGCTATCATTACCAAACACGTTCTATTTACTTTTGTGCACCATCTATCATTCATTGTCTTTCTAATCTTGCTTTAGGATCAGTTTTATGGCATATTTCATAACCTACCCCGTGTTGCCAAATTCAAGTGTCGCATGGAAATACATGCACGACTTACCCATACTTACCGTCCGGCCTTTCCTGTCCAAAGTAAATCAAGTTAGTCAACAATTCATAGGAAATAACTTGACGTGATTCATGTGAACTTTCAATGTCAAGGGCGTGTCCCTGCCTTGGGTCCTAGCACGTCGTAGGCGTATTTTCTAACTCATTTGTCGAAGTACTCTCGATTGTCTGGTGTGTTATATTCAAGCCTGTTCAGAAGGTACTTTATTTAGTTAACTTAGACTACTTTGATTTCAATGCAAGGACTTACACGTGGATTGCCACCAGCAAAGCCCACTTAATCTATATACATCGGTCGCTGGCATCACAAGCCAATTTGGACATGTCTTCTCCTTGGTAATTTCTCACCTATCATGGCGTGCGGCTTGGTACACCCTGATAGTCTTTTGAAATACCTGGCCTTACGTCCCCTGGTGGCCAAGCCCGCACTCAGGCCTGTACGTAAGCCAAATTTTGATTTCCGTCCGGACCGGCATGTCCTTCACACTTTGACTGTGCCGCTGGAAATACCCTTATTTCGCCTCTCCTCCGTATACGATGTAGGTGTCCACGACCATTTTATTTTATTTGTCTTTTTAACTCAACGGCTGTCTCTCGCCGTAGGCTAACCCTTAGCCTTAATACGTTATCGACCAGGTTGGCGTCCGTGCAGCACGGGTAGCGAGCCCCGTTACACGTGCCCGTCACACCTGTCGCTAACTTTCCTTCTTATCTTTCATTCATTCATTCATTTTTTCTTTCTTTCACTTGTTCATTCATTCATTGATTCATTCACATATTCATTCATTCATTCGTTGATTCATTCATTCACTTATTCGTTCATTCTTTATGCAACTCCCCGTGCGGGAGTCGCCCTGGCGACCCATCGGTCCCATAGTCTTTCAATATTGCTACACTCTACTCGGAACGACTATGTTGATAGTCTTTCCGTTTCATTGTTGTAAACCATTCATTGTTTCGTTGTTGAACGCACAAGGGACTTGAACGTAAGCTTGTGCCTTAGCACGAGCGTGGAGCGCGGTGGCGAGAGTTCTCACATTTCCATATTCCTTTTCCATATTCTATACAAGCATACAAGATGGGATTATTCCCTTAGCTTGGTGCGTTGAGTCATTTATTAGCATGCGCGGTGTTATTGCCTAGCAATTCTAGCAATAGTGTCCGTATTGTTATGTGTCTAGGCTAAGCAAAGACGGGTTCATCGGAGCCACCCACCTTAGCGATGTTCGCATCGGCCGAGCGATACTCCGAGCGCGCCTTTGAAAGTCTAAGTCTGGATTCATCTTGACGGGCCAATATAAGCCTTGCATCGATTCTTCTTCAGGTCGATGCCAACTCTTCGGGTCGACGGCTCGTTTGAGTCGTTGCACTTGCCATTTGAATCGGCGTTCCGCTAGGGCGGAGCGGGTCATTACAAAAAAGGCCAAGTTAAAATCTACAAATTGACTAATTAAGTCATATATGATTAGTCTAAAAGTACTAGATTAATTAGTGGGATTTATGGGCTATGTCTATCTTAAGTTTGGGTTCCATCTAGAGTCTAAGCTACCCGGGTCCCCGATACAAGTCGGAATGAGATAAAATTCGAACCCGACTTAAATAATCCCCAAATAATATTATAAATAAATAAATAATTCCAAAATACCCAAAATACAAAATGACCTTTTACCCCTATTTATGAAAAGTGCGAGTGACAACTTGTTAGTTTTGAACTTGACTTAAATAGGAAAACATGATCTCCTCTTGATGATCTTGTATATTTAAAGAATAATTGTGCACCCTATGTACACTTGACTCTAGCACACGTACTTGTTTTTATTCCTTCTCACATGCCATGCCATGTCTTTTCTTTCGATTCTTCCTTATATGCTACGATATGTATTGTCATACCTTACCGGATCTATTGTACTTTACAGTCTATGCCATATGAATTTCTTTGTTGTGGTCTGTCGTGGCGCACTCTTGATACATGTATTTTTTGCTTACTAGATAGTGACCCGTCGTGGTGCACTCTTGTATATGTCTTTCTTTGCTTACTAAATAGTGACCCATCGTGGCGCACTCTTGTATATGTCTTTCCTTGCTTACATGATATTGGTCCGTCGAGGCACACTCTTGACATGACAAGTAAATCTAACATGACATATAAAATCTGGATTGATGTTGCGACAGCCAATCCCGACTCATTAAGTATAACTCTTGTCTTGACATCGTAGTTGATTTTCTTGATTGTGATTGTACAAGCTACTTCTCTCGTCTTGCATCATGTCTAGGACATGGATTCCTGGTTACCACGGTCAGAGTTTCGTAATGAATCTGACTAGGTTAAACGAGTAGATTGATCAAGTAGTTCATATAGAGAGATTTCCCAGTTATAGGTATTTCTAGCACAATGTTATGTGTTGCACTTCTTGAAATCATAAGTACTAAAGTCACGTAATAATTATCGTAATTCTTGAAATCTCTTGTAACCTCACCTGGATAACCTGGATAGTCTACAGGGCTTGTGACTGCGGAAATATCTCAATTGTATCTTGTTAGTAACTAGGCTTGTGTTAACCCTAGTTAACTAATGTATAAAGCCGTACTCATTGCTTGGCCGTGATTGTTGTGTGGAGTCCAGTCCAGTCTAGTTTTGTCTAGGCAGTGTCCGAATTTGTTTATTTCAGTATATTATTGTTTATGCTTTACTTTTGCCAAAAATGATTAGAGACTAAGTTCTGTTCAGGAGAAGGGTTACAACCCCGGTCCTTGTTTGGTTTACGGGTTGTAACTTGGGTTCGGGAATAGTTCCTAACTCATCTTTTCATTTGTCGTTCTATAGTAATAACATGCCCACATGTCCCAATTACCTTACATGTTTACATAGCCCGGTTGCCTTACATGCTCACATGTTCCAGTTGTCTCTCATGCTCACATGTTCAGATATCTCACATGCTCACATGTCCAGTTTGTCTTACGCATTCACATGCTTTCATTTACCTTACATGTCTATACTTTACATTATGTCACACGTTAATTACTTTATGATCCCTGTTGCTTTACTTATTGTCGTTCTATTCTCGGGATAAGTGCATTGGTAGTGCACGAGTCTCGATCAGCATTTACCTATTTATGTCTCTATCTGTTGCTATGTTAGCTATTACTGGTTTTAGTTCATAAGTTTGGCTTCCTTTGTGGTAATTGCTATTGCGGGTCTGTCCCCACTGGTTTTGTTTGGCCAGATTGATAGAGGAGCCCGGAGGATCTTCCGTACCATCTACTCAACGGTGACTACCCGGAGCACCAGAGTACCATAATGGATTTTCTATTTCATTCTTCCACTAGTTATTTATATTATTCTTTTGTGGCGTTTAGCCTTCGAGCACGTGTTTAGCTCGTATTTTGGATCTTGACATCTAGCCAACGGGCCTAAACATGACTTGCGTATTCTAGACTATAGCTAGAGCTTATCATGTATGACTATTACTCTAGCTAGTTCTTCACTTTGTATTACTAGCTTCTTGATCATCCATGTATATATAGTTTGGGATGCTTTACTATTTTATGTCTGATGATCATACTTCTTGTACTTTGCATATTTGTAAGTGGTTGCGCGCACCTTGCGCCGTGGGCACTATTGCCTGCGTGCGCAGCACAACTTGTGTGCTGCGTGCCCGTACGATTTTCTGTCTCGTGCCGTGCTTGTGCGCACCTTGCGTTGTGGGCATTTTCGTCCGTGCGCATAGCGCATTTCGTACGCCGCGCGCCCGTACGATTTTCTGTCGCGCGCTCGCGTGCCGTGCTTGCGCGTACCTTACGTCGTGGGAGGTTTTGCTCGTGCGTGCAGTGTGTTTTGCATGCAATATGCAGACCGTGCGCCTTACATGTGCACTCCGTGCCCCGTGGGCCATTTTGCTCGCGTGAGGAGTGCGCCCGTGCACAGATTACCTTGAATGACTGTTTTTGCCTGTTTGAGCTGTTTTGTAGCTAGAATCTTGAAAAACTCAAAACATGAAAGTTGTAGATTTTTGTCTTGGCTTCAAGAATCTTCTTGTTTCACCTTAATTGGAGTTCATATGCAACCGAAAATTTCAATTATATTTTTGATCTTCTTTGCGTATTTTTTGTACTTGGCCTAACTTGTGACGACCCTACTTGATAACTTGTTAGTTTTGAACTTGACTTAAATAGGACAACATGATCTCCTCTTGATGATCTTGTATAATTAAATAATAATTGTACACCCAACGTACACTTGACACTAGCACACATACTCACTTTTATTCATTCTCACATGCCATGATATGTCTTTTCTTTCAATTTTTTCTTATATGCTATGATATGTATTGCCAGGCCTTCCCGGATCTATTGTACTTTACAGTCTATGCCATGTGAATTTTTTTGTTGTGGTCTGTCGTGGCGCACTCTTGACACATGCCTTTTTTGTTTACTAGATAGTGACCCGTCGTGGTGCACTCTTGTATATGTCTTTCTTTGCTTACTAGTGACCCATCATAGTGCACTCTTGTACATGTCTTTTCTTGCTTACATGATAGTGGTCCGTCGAAACGCACTCTTGACTAGTACTCTTGACATGACAAGTAAATCTAATATGACATATAAAATCTGGATTGTTGTTGCGACAGCCAATCCCGACTCATTAAGTATAACCTTTGTCTTGACACCGTGGTTGATTTTCTTGATTGTAATTGTACAAGCTACTTGTCTCTTCTTGCATCATGTCTAGGACATGGATTTCTGGTTACCACAGTCAGGGATTCATAATGAATCTGACTAGGTTAAACGACTAAATTGATCAAGTATTTCATATAGAGATATTTTTCAGTTACAGGCGATCCCGTTATCCCGACCACACTAGTGGATTTGTAGCCTGCCGTCGAGTAGGGCGCATTTCCAGCACACTGTCATGTGTTTCACTTCTTAAAATCATAAGTACTAAAGTCACGTAATAATTATCGTAATTCTTGAAATCTCTTGTAACCTCACCTGGATAACCTGGATAGTCTGCAGGGCTTGTGACTGCGAGAATATCTCAATTGTATCTTGTTAGTAACTAGGATTGTGTTAACCCTAGTTTGCTAATGTATAAAGCCGTACTCATTGCTTGGTCGTGATTGTTGTGTGGAGTCCAGTCCAGTCTAGTTTTGTCTAGGCAGTGTCCGAATTTGTTTATTTCAGTACATTATTATTTATGCTTTATTTTTGCCGGCAGATGATTAGAGACTAAGTTCTGTTCAAGAGAAAGGTTACAACCCCGGTCCTTGTTTGGTTTACGGGTTGTAACTTGGGTTCCGGAATAGTTCCTAAGTCATCTTATCATTTGTCGTTCTATATAGTTATAACATGCCCACATGTCCCAGTTACCTTATACGTTTACATAGCCCGGTTGTTTTACATGCTCACATGTCCCAGTTGTCTTCCATGCTCACATGTTTAGATATCTCACATGCTCATATGTCCAGTTTGTCTTACGCATTCACATGCTTCCATTTACCTTACATGTCTACACTTTACATTATGTCACACGTTAATTACTTTATGCTCCCTGTTGCATTACTTATTGTCTTTCTATTCTCGAAAAAAGTACATTGGTAGTGCATGAGTCTCGATAAACATTTATCTATTTATGTCTCTATATGTTGCTATGTTAGCTATTACTGGTTTTAGTTCATAAGTTTGGCTTCCTTTGTGGTACTTGATATTGGGGGTCTGACCCCACTGGTTTTGTTTGGCCAGATTGATAGAGGAGCCCGGAGGATCTTTCATACCATCTACTCGACGGTGACTACCGGAGCACCAGAGTACCTTAGTGGATTTTCTATTTCATTCTCCCACTAGTTATGTACATTATTCTTTTGTGGCGTTTAGTCTCCGAGCACATATTTAGCTCATATTTTGGTTCTTGACATCTAGCCTACGGGCCTAAACATGACTTGCGTATTCTAGACTAAGCTAAAGCTTATCATGTATGACTATTACTTTTTCTAGTTCTTCACTTTGTATTACTAGCTTCATAATCATCCATGTATATATAGTTTGGGACGCTTTACTATTTTATGTCTGATGATCATACTTCTTGTACTTTGTATATTTGCCTGTGATTGAGATACCTTGGATTGCTTGACCTAGGATTAACTGTTGGATTGTAGTAGTAACCCCCATGTCTCGACAGCTTATACGTTATTTCAGAGTACTAGAGTACTTTGGTATTACGTAGCTGGCCTGGTCCAGTATTCTGGTGGTGGGGCATGACAGTTGTATACTATGCATAAATGAGATGGATTACAACCTTGAATCTCACGTAGTGACTATTGTCTTTGTCTGAAGAAGAGCTTGATGGACTATGTCTTGAATCAGTCTTCTTGAACCAGACTCAAAAAATAGCACACATAGTATGCTAAAGGTACTTGGGTCTATCTGGTGGCACGTTTGATTGGCCATGCGCACTTTTACACATTCATGAGAGTTGTCTAGGATCGTCATGTTCTATAGTCGCAACCTTTACGACCTCTCGTATAGGTAAGTCCTCAAGGGTTGGTGATAGGAATCAATCCTGCAGATCATGCTTGGACTTATTAAGAGTTTAAACTCACCCTATCCATATCATACAAGGAACACTGTCACCATAGGGATGGGGTATCAATGTACACATGTACAGCCTCTTGGGTTTTTATTTTAAAGAGAATTTAATCTCAGGGTCAGTGTTCCATAATAGTCACCTAGTCCAGCTTGTTCCTACCCATTGAACCGGCTTCTTGGGATCTCCAGTCAGACTCAGTTGGGTTTCCACTGCTGGTGACTATACTATGGGCTTAACCCTATCCCCCTCGATGATTCTAGGATCAATGTCCTAGACAGACCCTTCGTCAAGTGGTCTACAAGGTTCTTTTCTGACTTTATATAGTCAAGAACTACATATTTGTCCAATAGGCTCTTTATTAACTTGAAGCGCAGGTGCAGGTGCCTGTTCATCTTAGCATTCATAAAATTATGCTTTAGTTGTTCTATAACAGATTTATTCTCACAGTTTATAGAAATTGCAAGAATAGGATGAACAGAAATAGGTATATGCATAATAAGATTTCTAAGCCATTCGGCTTCTGTACATGTAGTGTCCAAAGATATCATTTCAGAGCCCATAGTACTCCTGACAATGATAGTGTGTTTACATGATCCCCAGGAGATTGCAGCTCATACTAGGGTAAAAATATATCCAGTAGTGGATTTCATATCATGCGAATCAGTTACCCAATTTGCATCTGAGTAACCTTCTACAATATCAGGATGTCTAGTATAATAAAGTTTATGATCTAGAGTACCCTTAAGATATCTAAATACTCTATCTAATGCAGTCCAATGTGACTGGTTTGGGTTACTAGTATATCTACTTAGTCTTTCAATGGCAAATACAATGTCGGGTCTGGTCCTATTTGTTATGTACATAAGGGAATCTATGAATATCTATGTTGTTCTATAGGTGATCATTCATTCTTTTTTAGAACAACATTACTGTCATAATGAGTAAGGACATGTTTTTTGTCAAAATACTCAAACTTTCTTAGCATTTTCTCAATTGAATGTGCTAAGGACAAAGTATAACATTCTTTGCATTTGGACACTTGAATTCCTAGGATTAGGTTTACTTCACCTAGGTCCTTTATATCAAACTGGTTAGATAAATAATTTTTAGTATTATTTATCAATTCCAGTGAAAATCCTAGAATAAGGATATCATCAACATACAAGCATAAGATGACACAACTTCCATTTGTATTTTTAGAATACAAACATTTGTCATATTCATTTGGCACAAAAGAAAATTCTATAATGACTTTGTCAAATTTGTTGTGCCATTGCTTGGGAGCTTGTTTTAGGCCATAAATAGATTTCACTAATCTACAAACCTTTAGCAATGAAACCTTCAGGTTGTTTCATATATATCTCTTCCTCTAAATCTCTATTTAGAAATGCTGTCTTTACATCCATTTGGTGGATCAGCATATCATGAATGGACGCTAAGACTAGGAGGGTTCTAATAGAAGTGATCCTAGCTACATGAGAGTATGTGTCAAAATAATCTAATCACTTTTTCTGGGTAAAACTTTTGGCTACTAGTCTAGTCTTGTATTTTTCTATGGTACCATCGGCTCTAAGTTTCTTTTTGAAAATCCACTTACAACCTATGGGTTTACTACCTAAAGACAGGTCTGCTAAAAACCAAGTATTGTTCTCCATAATGGAGTTGTACTCATTGTTAATGGCTTCTTTACAGAATGGGGAATCGGGAGAGGATATGGCTTCTTTATAAGTTGAGGAATCACCCTCTATCAAAAATGTGAAGAATCCTTCTCCTAAATTCTTTTCAATCCTTTCTCTTTTACTCCTTCTAGGTTCTATGGCTTGTTCAGGTTGTGAACTTGATATTTGAATATGAGAACTAGAAGATGGAGTAAGAGAAGAGTTGGAGGAAGATGATGAAGTTCTACCTTTAAAGGGAAATATATTCTCAAAGTAAACTGCGTCTCTAGCTTCTATAATTGTGTTATTAGAGATTTCATTTACTTCAGAATGGGTTACAAGAAATCTATTGACATTACTATCTAGGACATATCCTATGAACACATCATCAATAGTCTTAGATCATATCTTTCTCTTTTTAGGATTTCTACCTTAGCCAGACATCTCCAAACTTTGAGGTAGTTAATCCTAGGGGTTCGACCTTTCCATAACTCATATGGTGTCTTATCATTAGTCTTACTGGATATCCTATTAAGAATATAACATGCTGACAAAAGGGCTTCTCCCCAAAGATTATCAGGGGCTCCTGAGCTGAGAAGCATGGCATTGACCATGTCTAACAGAGTGTGATTCTTCCTTTCAGCAGCTCCGTTGGACTACGGTGAATAAGAAGCTGTTACCTCATGAATAATTCTATGTCCTTCATAGAAGTTAGTCATTTCATTTGAGGTATACTCTCCACCATGATCTGATCTAAGGATCTTAATCTTTCTATCTAACTGGTTCTCAGCTTCAGACTTATAGACCTTGAATCTGTCTAGAACTTCATCTTTGGTCTTAAGAAGGTAGGTGTAACAGTACTTTGAATGGTCATCTATAAAAGTGACAAAGTATTTTCTACCACCTCGGGTTAAGACCCTATTGAAATCACAAACATCACTATAGATAAGTTCTAGGAGTTCAGAATTCCTATGGACAGATTTGAAAGGTAGTCTAGTGTGATTGGCTTGAACACAAATTTTATATTTGTGTTTATCATCAATAGGAGTCTTAGGAATAAGATCTAAGTTAATCATTCTTTTAATAGATCCTAAATTCACATGACCTAGTCTACCATGCCAAACATTGAAGGATTCAATATTTGCAACAACAAACGAAGGATTTGAAATTTTATTTATAGTACTTAAAATAAAAAGACCATCCTTTACAAATCCTTTTCCAATAAATAAGTCATTCTTGGAAAAAAAAAAATCACTTTATTAGCCTCCATCACAATCATGTTTCCTGAGGCTACAAGAAGAGATCCACTAACTAGGTTTCTCCTAACCGATGGCACATAAAGCACATCATAGAGAGGCAGAATTTTTCTGATGTCATCTTCAGATCTACTCTTTCTCTTCCTATAATCTGTGCTGTTGAGCCATCTCCTAGGGTCACACCTCCTCCACCCGATTTCTGATAGTTTGAAAAACTAGAGCGATCAAAAGAAACATGAACATTTGCTCCAGAGTCCAACCACCAATCATCAGAATGGTAAAAAATATTTATTATAGGTTGATAGCTTACAGACCTGAAGGAGCTAGAAGACCCATTCAGAATCATGTTAGCCTTTGGATTGTTAGAGCCTTTCCCTTTGAAGGAAGTCTCCTTAGTGATTAGGCTTGGGTTTGACATGGACTTCTATATGGTTTACCTTAGCTTTGGAAACAGATCCAGCTATGGACTTTAACCTAGTTTGTTTTCTGTTCTAAGTCTCTTCAAAACTTGAGAATATGATTCCAAAAGGTTGCAGAAATTTATTTACTCAATAAAGATGGTTTAAGCTAAAAATTAACAATTTAAATTATTTTAGTAATCTACCTTTAAAATTTTAGTTTTTCAAGTTTTGATAAGGTTGGGTTAGCTGTAGGGGCCGGATCCCAGCAAGCGGAGGTTCACTAGGAACACTTAAGTACCGGTCGCTTAGACGATTTTTTGCCTTGTTGACAGAAGGGTCCTTTCGGCTTGTACCCAAATAAATCTCTACTTTAGAACTTTGAAATTAAAAAAATTTACTAAATCATTAAACTGTTTGATTTAGCCTAAATTAAAATATTGAGTAAGAAAAACTAGTATTAAAAAAATATAATAACACAATAATATTTTTCTAAGGTGTCGATTTCTAGAAACATACTTATGAAACAACAATTGTTATATAGCTAATAACAATATATTTGTTACTGATATGACAACTAATTGACAAATAGTAAACAATTTCTTTAACAATATCTAAACAGAATTTGTTAAACAATATAGTGCTTAAATTGGGACAATTCTATAATAAAATTGTCTAGCAATAATTTAATGAATACTTATTAAGCAAATTATGTGACAATAATTTAATGAATATTTTATTAAAAATAATCTTTGTTAGTACTAGCAAATAGTTAAACAAAGAGAATTGTAAAAAAAGTTCACAGTAGAAAAATAAATAAATATATATATATATATATATATATATATATATATATATATATATATATATATATATATATATATATATATATATATATATATATATAAAAAATATATATATATATATATATATATATATAAGTGGTCAATTATTAAGTATGGATAAACTTTTGCTAAGAATACGTTAGCAAATATAACTTTGATACAGTAGGCAACTGTGTAGACAAATTTGCTAACAGTGAGAAATATTTGCTAACAAGGTTTTGCTAAGACTGCAACACAATTTTTCTAACAGTAAATTAGCACAGTAAGCAATGGATAACAAATATATTTGGTAGGAGAAAGTTGTAGCAGTAGTAAATTAAATAAATATATAACAACTGTTTTGCTAATGAATTAACAGTAACTTTTGAAATGAATATTTTGGTAACAAACAAACAGTAGGTAAATTGACAAATGAATATTTG
>JANAVB010010199.1:19335032-19475032 GCA_029216955.1 Iris pallida
TATGGAACTGCTATTAGTGTTTGTACTTGCTCATTTTTCTGACAGGATACCGTTGATATATTACAGATGTTTCTGAGGCAGACTGCTCGACCTACTATAGGGTCGAGACAGATGGAGACTTAGGCCAGGACTGTGGCCTGTTAGTTGAGCCACTAGACTTTGCACTCCTAGAGTAGTTAGTTTAGTTAGTCTTGCCTGGACTGCGATCCAGCTTTTGTTTTAGACTGTTGTAGCTTATAGTTATATATTTGTGACTCTGTGATGTTGTTTGTTTCTCTTCGGCTGTGTTGGATGTTGAACTCATTTTCTGTTTTCACATCTATTATATTTCCTTTCCGTACTATCTATCTTAGTTTTGTTTTTGTGATTGAGTTATGCCATATATATTCCTCCGTACGGAGATGACAGGTACCCTTATATTGTCTAGTTGTAGTATATATAGACGACCTATACAGCGTTCTACCGCCAATTTTGCGGCATAGGCTAGACATAACCACGTACTCGTATCCCTAATCAGGGTGCGGGTCGTGACACTTAGTTATCTTCAACGATGCTTTGGGAAAAGGCTTGGTTTGTGTATTAGAGAAACATAAGAAGGTAGCGACGTACACATCTAGACAACTAAGCCACTTGAGAAGAACTATTCCCACATATGATCTGGAGTTGAAAGCAATGATATTTGTCTTGAAGTTGTGAAAACATTATTTATATGGAGAGAAAGTGAAAATATACACTGACCATAAGAGTTTGGTAGAAAATGCATTAAGTAGATATCCAGTAGCTATGTACTTGACTATGGACCGACACTTGTTGGAGGACTTGCAGAGGTTGGGTATTGGGATAGTTATACATGGAGTCAAGGGGTGGATGATGCACTTGCATATTGGATTTCTTTTATGGACCATATTAGAGAGGTTGTTGTTGTGACCGGAGATGGTCATGGATAATGCCGAAAAGGTGAGTCAGATTCGTGAAAGGCTCAAAGTAGCACATGAAAGGTGTTAGTCCCGAGGCGTAGATATAGATGGAAAACAGGAGTTCAGCAAGCCTACACAGTAGATGCCGTAAATGAGGAGTTTAGCAAGCCTACACAGTAGGTGCCACAAATGAGAAGTTTAGCAAGCCTACACAGTAGGTGCCACAAATGAGGAGTTTAGCAAGCCTACACAGTAGGTGCCACAACTGAGATAGATCTCAAGAACAAAGTTAGGCCTCCCTACTCAATAGGTGCCTTAAAACCTGAAGAACGAGTTACAGAGAAACAGAAGAAGAAGAGGAGGAGGATTAAATCTGCTGGGGTGTAAAAACACCGTTGCTCAAAGCAAGATTCGTCTCTATACGATCCGCTTCCAGGAACCAGCAAGTTCAAGAGAACTTCTGGAACGCTCGTCAGTCAATATTTGTGACTTGAACGGGCTTCCTGCACTTTACGGACTCCCTTAACTCTCTTCTTTGGTGCATCTTGAAAGGAGGCAATGGGCTCTATTTATAGAGTGGAGTGAGACCTCACCATCTCTCATATCCGATGTGGGACTAAAACACCAATACTCTAAAATAGAGTTTGATGTTTTACATCATTCCACAATCAATATAGTCGAGTGCTAGCCCACGCCTTCCCCCCGAACACTCCCGTGCATGCACGAGACAACCTGGAGTCCGTGTCGAGTCCGAGCCTGCACAACAAAAATCAACTTACGTCCTTGTTGGAATTAATCATTTTTCTCTTAGTAAAATCACCCACATGGTTCCCTCCTTAGGGTCACCACCCCATGTGCATATCCCAATAACACATACTCATATATATGTTGAGATAACTCATGGTGCTTTTCTAATGTGGGACTAAACTTTACAAAGCATGTTGAGAGCAAGCTCTCTTCATGTCAAGGAGCAAGAGCACCAACAATCCCCCACATATTTCATCATATATATGTGTCTAGGGTTGAGCGTTCCCCACAGTAATTGTCCATTTTGTATTAGGATAGATGTCGCTGACGACTTGAATCTTCCCGTATGGGTTAAATAACAATACGATACAAGAATGGACTATACCTTGAATTCTGCACCACAATTGTAATTCTTTCCACTCACAAAGTATAGTTACATGTGCTTCTGGCTGCACATTAAAGGCCCTGTGCCAGCCTCGTTTTAGTATATAATTTTGGACGTCTACAAGTTTACCCTCAAGAGATGGCCTGATATCTATTTTCATACACTATAGGTAAGTTCTTTATTAAAGAGACATGTCATGAAGCCTTGCGCTTCCTTGCGGTGCTACGCCGCTATGACATGGCCTAAAGCCGAGGCATTACCCCTACCCGGGAACCTCATCGTAGTGTCACACTACTGCAGCATGAGGTCACAGCCTCTTTGTAGTGCCATTCTACACAGCATGAAGCCTAAGGCTTCCTTGCAGTGTTACGCCGCAACGACATGGCTTGCAAGGCCGAGGCTTTACCCCTACCTGGGTACCTCATCGTGGTGTCGTGCCACTGTAACATGGGGTCACCTTCCCCTTTGTAGTGCTGTCTACAACTCTTTAATTTCATCATACAGTATTAGGCTACCTACCTATTTGCGGTGCTACACCGCTATGACTTGGCTTGCAAAGCCGAGGCATTACCCCTACCTGGGAACCTCATGTAGAGTCATCCCACTGTAGCATAGAGTTTTACTCCTTCTAGTGCTGCGCTATCGTGCTTCCTGTAAAGCACACCAGGCATTCACTCTGCCTGAGAACTTATTAAGGCATTTAAGCCAACCTCAACACAGGATCCGTTTTTCGCAGAAAATACATAGTAGACAACAGTGGTTATTGGTTCGTAACCCTTCCATGTTCCTAAGAGCAAGTACCCACTATTACCTGATAGTTTTCTAGTCAGTGGTCCTCCCTTGAACCGAAAGTTAGATGTCTAGTAGATTTCTCTTTGAACTAATAACATAAAATTTTATGGTAGGATTACAAATACATACTATCAGAATGCCTTCAAGCCCATCTTCCCTGCTGTGTCTTCAACCAGCTGACGCTTGAGGCCCTTCGTGAACGGATCCACCAGGTTCTCCTGACTCTGAACATTGATTACTGCAATGACACCTCTCTTGATGAGATCGTTCACTGCCCTGTGCTTTAACCGCACAGTTCTCTTCTTTCCGTTGAAGAGATCATTTGATGCCACTGCCGCAGTCGCTTGGTTGTCGCAGTATATCAGAATTGCCGGTATCTGCACTCTAACCACTGGAAGATCATACATGAGCTCTCGAAGCCATTCTGCTTCATCTGCTACGGTATCAAGTGCAAAGAACTCAGATTCCATAGAAGACCGCGAGAGCATAGTCTGCTTCTTCGACTTCCACGATATAGCAGCTCCATCCATTATGAAAATGAATCCACCAGTGGACCTCTCGCTCTCTAACTCTGAGCACCAGCTGGCATCACTGAAGTCTTCTACTACCGGCGACTCTTCACTGAAGTGCAGTGCATATGTCTGAGTCTTCTTGAGATATCTCATAACACGCTTCACAGCTTTCCAGTGCTGAACGCCTGGATTGCTTGTAAATCGACTCAACATTCCCACAACGAAAGCTATGTCAGGCCTAGTGGCAGAAGTAGCGTATATCAAACTTTCGATGACGCTAGCGTACTACAATTGCCTGACGCTTTCCTTCGAGTTTGGCTCCAGCTTCTGATCACTTCGGTACGGCGTATTAATTATGGGAAGATCATGATACCCGTATTGAGTTAGCATCTTCTCAATGTAATGAGATTGTGACAGTGCCAATCCAGTGTCCGTCCGGATGATCTTGAGTCCCAAGATAACATCAGCATCCCCCAAGTCCTTCATACTGAACTTTGTCGAGAGGAACTTCTTTGTCTCAGTGACACAGCTTATATCCGCACCTAGGATTAACATGTCGTCCACGTACAGACAAACGATGACTCATCTTCCGTCAGCAAATTTAGTATAGACACACTTGTTTGTTTCGCTGACCCTGTAGCCATTTGATCTGATAACTTTGTCAAACTTTTCATGCCATATTTTGGGAGCTTGCTTTAAGCCGTATAGAGATTTTACCAACTTGCAGACTTTGTTTTCTAGGCCTCTGACGATAAATCCTTCTGGCTGTTGCATATAAATCTCCTCGGTCAGCTCGTCATTGAGGAACGCTGTTTTCACATCCATCTGATGTATCACCAGTTTGTGTATTGCTACAAGGGCAATCAACAATCTGATGGTTGTCATCCGTGCTACTGGAGCATATGTGTCAAAGTAGTCGATCCCCTGTTTTTGAGAAAACCCCTTGGCCACTAGCCTGGCCTAGAACTTGTCAATGGTTCCATCAGCTTTCATCTTCTTCTTGAAGATCCACTTGCATCCGATGGGTTTTGCTCTTTCGGGTAAATCAACTAACACCTATGTGTTATTGGAGGTAAGTGAGTCAATTTCATTGTCTATTACTTCCTTCCAGAAGACAGCATCTCTGGTCTTCATCGCCTCATCATAGGTAAGCGGATCTGCTTCCACATGATAGGTGACGAAGTCATCTCCAAAGCTCTTTGGCCTCCTTGCTCGCTTCGTCGACGGCTCAGCGAGTTCTGGTTCAATTGTTGTTTCTCCACCAACAACTTCATCTTGGACTACTGGTTCATATGAGACCTCAGTCTCATTTGCACCTACATCATTCTCCGGAATGTCTGGGAGAACAATATTTTTGTGTCGTGCAAACTTGTCTTCAAAGTATTCAGCATCGCGAGATTCGATGATATGATTTGACTCAATGTCAAGGAATCTCCGGACATCACTCTTCTCGGCATATCCCAAGAAGATCGCCTTCGTAGTCCTTGTTCCCAGTTTCTGAATCTTCAGATCTGGGAGCTTCACATAAGCCAGACACCCCCACACTCGAATAACATTCAAGTTAGGTCTGACTTTGAACCAGAGTTCATGAGGAGTTATGTCAGAAGTTGCATAAGGCACTCTATTCAGAATAAAAGTGGCCGTTAATGCAGTTTCTCCCCAGTAACATTTTGGAAGACCTGTAGTTAGTAGCATTGAGTTCATCATTTCTGTCAACGTTCGGTTCTTCCTCTCTGCTACTCCGTTAGATTGAGGAGAATACGGAGCAGTAGTCTCGCAGATGATTCCATGTTCTTTGCAGAACGATGTGAATTCATGAGACTGATATTCTCCATCTTGATCGCTTCTCAACCTCTTGAGTTGTTCTCCAGTTTGTCGTTCAGCTTCGGCCCCGAACTCCTTGAACTTTTCGAACGCTTCGTCTTTAGATTTGAGCAAGTAGATGAATGCGTACTTAGAGAAGTCATCGATGAAGGTTATGAAATACTTCATCCCGGCTTTTGTAGAGAATTGTTTGAAGTCACAGATATCAGAGTGTACCAACTCCAGAATATTTGTGCTTCGATTGACCCGATGAAAGGGTTTTCTAGTGATCTTAGTCTGAGCACATACTTCACACTTCTCTACCTTACCCCCACATTTGGAGATAAGTCCTAGACTAGACATTTTGTTTATTCTTTTACAATGAACATGTCCTAGCCTATTATGCCACAACTTAAGAGAATAGTCAGAAAGAGCGATTGCATTTATTTCATTAGACTGGTTTATAAGCTGAATTTTAAACATCCCTTCGATTTAAAAAGCCTTTCCGAAGTATGTTCCCTTCTTGGACATCACCATCTGACCAGCATTAATGTCCATCCTCAAACCTGCATTGCTAAGTAGGCTCCCAGAGATCAGGTTATTGGCAATTACCGGAACATGCTTTACTCCTTGGAGTGTTAGAGTGTTCCCGGAAGTGAGTTTCAGCTCCACAGTCCCGATCCCCAGAACTTCAGCTTGGGCCTGGTTCGCCATGACAACCTTCTCAGAAGTTGGCTGGTACGTGACGAACCATTCCTTCCCAGAGCAGATATGGCATGTCGTACCGGTGTCTATCCACCAGTCAGAGTCAGCCTCCTCAGTTGTGACCTGAGCGATCATAGCAACGAGGTTAGAAACCAAAGAAACCTTACTAGGCTCACCTTTCTCTGATTGTTTTGGCTTGGATCTGCATTCACTCTTGTAGTGGCCCTTCTTGCCACAGTTAAAACAAGTCACATTGGACTTGGGCTTCTTCTGTTTGAAAGACGGTCCCTTCACTTTCAGATTAGTGAAGTCTTTCTTGTGGTAAGAAGCCGCCTGCTTCCCCTTGGAGTCTCTCGTCTGCACCAGATTGGCCTCGGCCAATTGTTTGGACAAAGCGTCCATCTTCTGTTGAGAACACATCTCGTCCTCAACGTGGATTTCTTGCAAGAGATCTTCCAGACTGATCTCGAGTTTCTTCCGATGTATTCTTGCATAGAACGTATTCCATCCAGCAGGAAGTTTCGAGACGATCCCTCCAACGACAAACTTGTCGACGAGGGGCATCTTTTCATCGTCCAGTTTCTGACGAAGTTTCAGAAACTCCTTCACTTGAGGAAGCATCGCCTTCTTGTCTTCAAAGAGGCACTTGTGATATTTTTCGACGAAAAATATCTTGCTCCTGTTTTTGTCTTCCTCGTACAGCTTTTCCACAGACTCCCATATTTCTCTGGCACTATCCTTCTTTGAGTAGGATTCTGCCAGGAAATCCTCCATATCATTTAGGATCAGAAGCCTACAAATGCTATTCTCCCTTCTCCATTTGGCATGAAGTTTAGTAGCCGCAGTTATAGCGGCAACAGACCCAGTATCTGGAACAGTAGGTTCCTCTTCAAAGAGCACGTGATCAACGTCTCGGAGTTGAAGGGTGAGAAAGACCTTCATCTTCCAGACTTGATAATGCTCTCCATCAAACTTTTCCAACTTGCAGTAGTCAGTTTGGAGGAGTGAAGCATTAATGTTTTCCATCGTACTAATCTTGCTTTGAGATTGTTAGTCCCGAGACATGGATATAGATGGAAAACAGGAGTTCAGCAAGCCTACACAGTAGGTGCCACAAATGAGAAGTTTAGCAAGCCTACACAGTAGGTGCTACAAATGAGATAGATCTCAAGAACAAAGTTAGGCCTTCCTACTCAGTAGGTGCCTTAAAACCTGAAGAACGAGTTACAGAGAAACAGAAGAAGAAGAAGAGGAGGATTAAATCTGCTGGGGTGTAAAAACACCGTTGCTCAAAGCAAGATTCGCCTCTATACGATCCGCTTCCAGGAACCATCAAGTTCAAGAGAACTTCTGAAATGCTCGTCAGTCAATATTTGTGACTTGAACGGGCTTTCTGAACTTTACGGACTCCCTTAACTCTCTTTTTTGGTGCATCTTGAAAGGAGGCAAGGGGCTCTATTTATAGAGTGGAGTGAGACCTCACCATCTCTCATATCCGATGTGGGACTAAAACACCAATACTCTAAAATAGAGTTTGATGTTTTACATCATCCCACAATCAACATAGTCGAGTGCTAGCCCACGCCTTCCCTCCGAACACTCCCGTGCATGCACGAGACAACCTGGAGTCCGTGTCGAGTTCGAGCCCGCACAACAAAAATAAACTTACGTCCTTGTTGGAATTAATCATTTTTCTCTTAGTAAAATCACCCACATGGTTTCCCCCTTAGGGTCACCACCCCATGTGCATATCCCAACAACACATACTCATATATATGTTGAGATAACTCGTGGTACTTTTCCAATGTGGGACTAAACTTTACAAAGCATGTTGAGAGCAAGCTCTCTTCATGTCAAGGAGCAAGAGCACCAACAGGATAATGCCGAAAAGGTGAGTCAGATTCGTGAGAGGCTCAAAGTAGCACATGAAAGGAAGATGCACCAGACAAATAGCCATAGGAGACCCTTGGTGTTTGAGGTAATAAATTTTAGATAATATGATTGTTTATGATTGGTTGTATGATTTCTTAGCTATTGTTTGTTTAATTTGAAGGCCAAAGATTTGGTGTTCTTGAGGATCTCACCGACACGTGGAACTGTCCGATTTGGATCAAGTGGGAAGCTTAGTTCAAGGTTCATTTGACTTTCGGCATTTTATAGAGGATTGGAGAGGTGGCATAGCCTTGCCACAGAACCTTGGAGAATGTGCATAATATTTTCTATGTGTCTCTGTTGAGGAAGTATATGGCAGACACAGTCACATTTTGGACCACTCGAAAATTGAAGTGAGACTTAACCTATCTTATGAGAAGCAGTCAATGGAGATACTGGATTGTCGGGAGAAGGGGTCGAGGAATCAGACCATACCTTTGGTCCGAATAGCATGGAGGTATCACTCGCCAAGAGAGTTCATCCGGGAGTGCGAGGATGAGATGTTAGAAAGATTCCCTCACATGTTCGACTATTGAGGTAATTGTTTTGCTTGTAAGATTGTTTGTTGATATGTTTTGGTCGTTTGTTTGTTACATGTTTGTTTGAATTTTGAAGACAAAATTATTTTAAGCGGAATAGATTTGTAGCATTTGCTACCGAACAGTCCTAATAAAAAACCAACCCGGGAAAGGAGTATTTTGGGTACTCCGGGATTAGAATCATATCCAATCGAAAAGGTCTAGAATGGCCTGGACTATGCAACCTGAAGTCAGGGATCTTCTACTTCACGGATGGGTTGGTGTTATGACCATGTTCATCTACTTCTTGCCAAAGACCTTCAATATACCTATTGAACAGTTAAGGTTTGGAGGGATCACTGGTTCTGGAAGAGAGATGTTGGTGCTGGAGAGGAAACAAAGGTGGATTCACCAGCAACAACAGATTCATGAATGATAAAAAAAGTTCTAGATTGTTTGATGTTGCAATTGTGATATATAGTTTGTGATTGATTGTATTTGCAATAACCTGGTAAGTATAATAGCAAATAACTTACTCTAGACTTCATGTAAATTCTTCACAGAGTAGGAATCATAATAGAAGGGCAATCTTCACAAGAAAGATTGTATGTTGTCCAACTTTATTACAGTAACAACATAATCAAAAGAACAATCTGAAATGACTTGCAAGACAGGTACTTTTTGGTTTGGCATTGTATATATCAACAATAATAAGTTCAAACATTAAATAGAGAGAACCAACTTTTGACAAGCCAAGGAGATGCACAAAATAGAAGGGAAGAACAAATGAGGATATGGATGCAGTGATGGATGAGATTTGGTACGTACCTTTGTTACTTCCAAACCTGAAACCATATCCTGTAGTATAGACCATTATGAGCTAATTCCCTTCACAAAAATATTCTTCCAACATGATACATGATATACATATATGAATACATGATATACATATATGGTTTATCACAAACCTGAACTAAACATAGTGTTAAATACCCCTTCCAGATACCAAGTACTCATTACATAACGTTGCATCGATTCTCTTTGGATTGCAATATATTGACAACACACCCGTTCTGCAAGAACAATAAAGAAACCTTTTAGTTTCATTATAGAACCCAATCCAAAGCCTCCATTATCCAGGATTGGGGCCACAGTGAAGCAGTAATAACTCACAGATGAACAATGTCACGAAGCAGCAGCACGCAGAGAAGCTTTGCTACAACAAATCTAACTGCAGTATTAACTATAAAAGGAACATAAAAGTGATCCCATTACAAAGAAAAACTTAAAAACATATCAAATTATGACTATACCAGCCACAAAAGCACATTCAGTCTTAATTCTAAAACAAATTGATTCGTCACTTTGATGATTACTTTGGCCACTAAAAACTATTCTTACAGAACATCAAATTAGAAAAACTAAAGCTGAGTCGGTGGTGATTGCAGTTTATCGTGTCCTGTATTAACAAGAATAAAGTGAAGGCTTTTATCATCAACACTGGTAATGACAGTCTCCTTTGAGTATCCTGTTAGCTGACCCGATCACTAGATTGCATGGATTGGACTTGAACCTGAATTCATACTTGAACCAGCTGCAGGTTGAGTAATAGCATGGAAAGCAGAATGCCTTTCTGAACATCCAAGAAGACTGGGTGCAGCTGGTGAAGGGCTACCCTGACCCACAGAGTCTCTCAGGCTCAATGTTGTCATGTCCACGAGCTGATCGGCACTTATTGGAATCCGTGAATGTAGCGCAGTAGGTTTAAAAACTCCATGTGCTTTATTCTCCGTAGTTTCTTTATTCTCCATAGTTTCTACTCTGTATCCCGGCATGTAACCAGGGTAGAATGGGAGAGGAATTGGATAATATGCAGGGTAAAAGGCAGGATACATGACTGGGTAAGAGTATTGTACAGTTTCTGGCTTAGGAAGAGGCGATCCTACTCTTTCATGTGAAATGGAACCCACTGCCTCAAGTTCCGCATCCAGAGATGGGCGCGCAGGTAGCGGAATGCTGCCTTCTGCCTCAGGTTCTTCACTGCCGATAGTGAAGGCCTGAGAATCACCAGACTAGACACAAAGAAGGATTATTAATTATTGAGACATCAAAAGGGAATCTTTTGATAGGCACAGCAAATAAGAAATTGACTAATTGACTAACTTCATCGGGCACTATATCAAAAAGGCTGGATCTTTTCTTTCTTCTGTTTACATTAGACTGGCGGATAAAGTACTTCTGGGCGTGACTAGCAACTTGAGTAGGCGACCTTGATACAACATAGTCACGTGATATCCCTCGCCAGTCACCTTTGCCAAGCTTTCTCAATCCAAGTAAGAACTTCTTGTGCTCTTCTTCAGTCCAGGCCACACCTATAACTCAATTAAGATAAAAACAACTATTTATAAGTTGCAGCAAGAAAGCTCAGCAGATTACATGGTTCAGCTTACAAAACTACAGTGATAATTTAATAAAAGCCAATTGAGAATGAGTGAACTTAAGGAAGTAGGCCAAAATACTGATCCATAGTTAAAATTTCTGAATCGGAATATCAAATATTCCAAGAAATAAACCACCACATTTCTTGGGGATTATGCTCTACTCTTGTACTCATTTAACACAAAAACACCAGCCACTTTAGAGTACCTTGAAGACACATAATTCATACTATTCAAAACAGGCCAATGAGCAAAGACAGCATCAATCACATTAAGCCAACTAGCAAAATGGCATCGCCATGATACTTGAAATCAACACCAACACGATTAATAAATCATGAAACTTTCTTCTAAGGTGAAGGGTACGAGGAGTGGTGGCACTCAGTAGAACTCATAATATTCTGACTGTATAATTAAAAATTGTACATATATCAAGACAGAAATCAAACCAAAATAGAACATAAACAGTTAACAAAATTACATAACCAAACAACAAAAGCAATTACGCCAATTTGCAACAAGACAGCAGAAACCCATTCTATATTCAGAGTTTGCAAACATAAACGGTGCATTTCACTCGAATAATTTACCCAGGACAAGTTGGCAAAATGTTCTCTCTTTTTTCCTTCTCTGTTAATTTGTATGGATCCCAGGTTTAGAGGCACACCTCGTCAAGAAGGTATGATGCCTGATACGTACACTTGAAGCATGCAATTATATACCCCTATCCATCACTATATTGGAGGATTTCATAGTACCTAATTACTGGAATATTCAAGCAGAGCGTGCACATTATATGAAATATAAAAACTTATAGATAGGCCCAAATTATGAAGTGTGAACACGACAAAAAAAAGTTGGTGTGATCAGAAATGAAAAGACGATATCAATAGCCATAAACCATCTAATGTGAGTTATTTCCTCATAAAACTAAGATTTCACCAAACAAGGCTCACCTTTCCTAGAAAAACATAAGTTATCAAGAAACATAGAGCCCCACCAAATCCTAATAATTCAGTCATAAACGAACCAAAACTGAAGTATAGCACATAGTGTAGCAAGTTAGCAACTTTACTCCTCTAAACACAACCCCCCCCCCCCCCCCCCCCCCCCCCCCCCCCCCCCCCCCCCACCCCACCCACACACACAAAACCACAACCTAGTCTATGCTCCAAACACGGGTAAAGTGCACATAAACCCTCCTTAGATTTGCCTCGTTAGCAAAATAAGACTCGTTAGAAAACTAATGCAATTAACCCCTCCTTAGATTGTCCGCGTGAACAAAAAATCCCTACCGTCTATTAGCCGTTAGAAATGGCTGTTAATGACATTTTAAACAAATAAAAAAAAGTACCTAAAATACACCCCTCCCCTTCCCTACCCCCCCCCCCCTTCCTCCCTCTGCCGGACAGCCACCCGACCCCCCCCCCCCCCCAACTCCTCCCTCCGCCGGCCAGCCCCCTGACACCCCCCCCTCCCTTCCTTCGCCGGCCAGCCCCCCAAACGCCCCCCCCCTCCTCCCTCCGCCGGCCAGCCCCCTCGACCTGCCCCCACCACCGGAGAGAGAAGGGGGGGGGGGAGAGTGGGGGAGGAATGAAATCGTCTTTTTAGACGATTTTTAACGATTGTTAACGGCGAGGGACTGAATTGAGCAAAAATAAAAAAAAAACAGGGTTCTTTTCAAACTATTGAGTCTTTAATTGCATTTTCCTCACATCTAAGGAAGGTTTATATGCACTTTACCCCTCCAAACACTCATCCTTTTACTAATCCAATGAATCCCAAGTCTAACTGTTGAGGATGTTGGCCCATTCCATGGTCACACCCGATTTCGATAATCAACATGCACTTAAGTCAATACACAAAATATACAAACTGTTGTTAATCATTTCAGGATATATGAAATCAATTTCAACGGACGTTGTACTGCATCAACGAAGCATCAACTTCATCAAATCTGAAGATGACTCATTTTATATTTTATTCTGTATTTTACATTTTATTGAGTCTAGGATTTATTTTGTAAAATCAGTTTTGGTAATACTGGCTTAGGGTTATCTCCGTCCACATTCTAAAAAGCCTACCTATTACCACTCATATATCATTTTACAAAATATTCCAAAGTATCTTTGAAAACATTGTTTTTGATAAAATATTTCGAAAATCTCCTGACAGAACTCATAACCGAGTTCGGCCCGAGTTCGGACCGAACTCTGTCCGAGTTCGGTCAGTTTGTATTCAAACTTTTGTTGCCTCCAAATCTGCGAGCAACGTCTCTTTACGAGATATCTGCATCCGAACTCTGCCCGAACTCTGTCCGAGTTCGGTTCCAGAAAACACCTATAAATAGAGAAAAACTTTTCATTTCAAATCATTCATTCACTCTTCATCTTCTCTTCTCTACTATTCAAGTGTTTTCAAACGATCTAAGATTTTCAAATCATACCCATACACCTCTTAGCCAAAAGCCAGTACTATCAGAGTTGATTTAGAGTCTTTTGGTATTCCAAGAGTTGTAAAGAGGTCGTTCCAAGTTCAGCAACTTTTCTTGTTGTGGAGCTGGTCGTGCGCTCGTCACCAAGCACGGTGTTGTGAAGTCGGTCGTGCACTTGTCACCAAGCACGGTGTTGTAAGAGACTGCAAGCTCTCAGTTAAAGCTTGTGCCATAGTGGATTAACATCGAGCAAGAGTACTCGAGACTGGATTAGTCCTCTCAGAGGGATACCAGTATATATCGCTGTGTCGTTGAGTTTGAATTCTCTATCTCTTGCTGCATTATATTTACTGTCTCTTATTTCACTGTCATAGTTTAAAGTTTTAATTGGTGATTATTTTCCGCTGCACACACACTCTATTCACCCCCCTCTAGAGGTGCTCAACGGTCCTACAATTGGTATCAGAGCAGGTTATATTTTTTATATAACAAACCTCAGAGAGTATATATGGCAGCCGTGAAATCAATATTCAACGGTGAAGGGCAATCCACAAATAGACCTCCCCTATTTGATGGAACAAATTATACCTATTGGAAAACACGAATGACTTTCTTCTTAAAATCTCTTGACTTTGATCTCTGGTCTATAGTCATTGATGGTTATAAGAAACCAGCACCCACAGTGGTTGAAGGCCAGCTTGTAGACAAGCCTCATGACAAATACACTGAAGCTGAAAAAGCTAAGGCTAGTCTAGATGCTCGTGCCATTAATGCACTATTCTGTGCAATTGACAAAACGGAGTTCAACAGAGTTTCAACCTGTAAGACGTCTCACGAAATTTGGAAACTTCTTGAGGTAACTCATGAAGGTACTTCCCAAGTGAAGGAATCCAAAATTAGTAGACTGACACAGGAATATGAATCTTTTAAGATGAAACCCGGTGAGTCAATTACACAGATGTTTACTCGTTTCCTTGATATAACTAATCCTCTGCAATCTCTTGGCAAGAATTACAGTAATCATGAGAAGGTCAGAAAAGTGCTGCGGACTCTAACCAAGAACTGGAATCCAAAAGCCACAGCAATTATTGAAGGAAACGATCTCACCACTATGTCCTTGGAAACACTGATGGGGAAGCTGATGACCCATGAACTTGATTTGCAAGAGTTTGAAGAATCAACACCAAAAGAAAAATCTATTGCTTTCAAAGCTCAAGCAAGAAAATCAACATGCAATGACTCTGATGAAGAATCATCAAGTGGTGATGAACAGGCCCTACTTGTGAAGAACTTCCGAAGATTCCTAAAGTTTAAGAAATCAAGCAGAAGAGAGATGTCCAAGAAAGCAATGAAGATGAAACCATTTGCTTTGGATGCAAGAAGACAGGGCACATGAAGAAGGACTGTCCAACTTCAAAGAAAAGCAGTCCATATGACAGATCAAGATCAAGCAAAAAAGCAACATCCGGTCGAAAGTATGCCAACACAAGTATCTGGCATGAAAGTGATGTCAGTGATACAGAAGAAGAGGATAGACCCTGCGGCAATGCAAATGTCTGTCTTATGGCATTTGATAAGGTATATTCAAACCCTCTATATGATGATTTTACTTTCGATGAATTAGAAAATGCCTTTAGCGAATTACTTGAAGATCACAAAACTGTGCTCGACAAGTATAAGCAATCTCGAAAAGAGATTAAGGCATACACAACCGAGTTAGCTAGACTGTCCAATCTTATTGAAGATATTAGAGAGACGTCTACTACCGGTAACACGGAAGAGATAGCCAAACTCAAGGTAGACTATCATGAGGCTATCCTCAAAATTGAAAAGAAAGAAAGAGACTATGTCAAGATACAAGAACTATATGACATAGAGAAGAAGAAGCACCTAGTAACAGAACAAAGACTCTCAGATATGACTGCTAGATATGAAGAGTCTATTGCGATTTCTAAAAAGTTAGAAATCAAGTTAGGCAAACAGGCAATACCTGTGACACAGCCTAAATTTAGTCCTAATGCTAAGCATACACCTAAGATGACTAAAAATAAGAAAGCACAGAAGAAACACGAATATCATCATGCTTTCACTTATAGGTTCTCCAAACCAAACAAGCATGTAAACACAGTTTCAACCACATCTGGTTCTAAACTGACTTGCACTTATTGTGGCACGCACGGACACATATCACAGTATTGTTTTGCAAGAAAGCTTGTTGACAATTACACTTTAATCTGGAGACCTAAAGCTAATCAGAATGGACCCTTCAGAAAATGGGTACCAAAGGATTCATCTACTTGTCTTGTAGGTGGACCCTCAACCCTCTCATGCTAGAAGCAAATGGATCCTCGATAGCGGATGTTCGCGACACATGACTGGTGATGCATCTTTGTTCGCTACGCTATCGATGAAGAAAGAAGGATATGTCTCCTTCGGAAATAATTTGAGAGGTGATATAATTGGTAATGGTACTGTAGGTATTTCTCCCTATCCAGTAATAAAGGATATTTGTCTAGTGACAGAATTGAAACATAACCTATTAAGCATAAGTCATTTGGCAGATAATGGTTATGGTATCAATTTTGTGAAAGATAAATGTACCATATATGATATGTCATCTGGTGATCCCATATATAAAGGAATTAGAGAAGACAATATTTATGTTTTCTTTCTGGAGAATACTAATAATGCAGGAAGGTGCCTAGTAGCCAATCAAGATGAAAGCTGGCTATGGCACATGAGACTAGGACATGCAAACATTGATACTATCTCACGACTAAGTACAAAGAAGTTGGTAAGAGGACTCCCTGAGATTCCATTCAAGAGAGATATGGTATGTGCTGACTGTGAAAAGAACAAAGCACATAGGTCTACTTTTAAATCCATCAACGCTGTAAGTACTTCTAGACCTTTGCAGTTAATTCACATGGATTTATTTGGTCCTAGTAGAGTCGCTAGTCTTGCCGGTAAGCTCTACGCTTTTGTTCTTGTTGATGATTTCTCTCGTTTTACTTGGGTTTATTTCTTATCAAACAAAAGTGATACAATTTTTGAATTTCAGATATTTTTGCAAAAAGGTACAAAACGAAAAAGGCTTCATGATTACTCGTATCCGAAGTAATCATGGTGGCGAATTCGAAAATTCTGATTTCAAAAAGTTTTGTGATGATAGTGGATATTACCACGAATTTTCTTGTCCTAGAACTCCCCAACAGAATGGTGTTGTGGAGCGGAAGAATCGTACTCTAAGCGAAATGGCTAGAGTCATGCTGAATCAGTATAATCTTCCTAAATATTTTTGGGCAGAAGCTGTTAGTACAGCCTGTCATGTTTTGAATAGGGTGTTAATTCGACCAATCTCGAAGAAAACACCATATGAGCTTTGGTTTGGAAGAATTCCAAACATTTCTTACTTTAAAGTTTTTGGATGTCGCTGTTTTATCCTGAACACCAAGGATAACTTGGGAAAGTTCGACTCCAAAGCAGATGACGGGATATTTCTCGGATATGCTGCTAAGAGTAAGGGATATAGGATTTTCAATAAAAGATCTATGATTGTTGAAGAAACTATTAATGTTACTTTTGATGAGCTAAATAGTCACAGATCTAGCGACAGTGATGATGAAGATACTCATGCAAGGACTGAGAAGAGTTCTGTGAAAGATCTGACCCAAGATGCAAGGACTGAGAAAAGTGTTGTAAAAGATCTGACCCAAAAGTTTGAATCATTTAAATTCATGCCAGATCATCCAGAAACACTCATCATAGGTGATGTATCTAAAGGTGTAAGTACACGTTCATTTCTTAAAGATTCTGATATAGCAGCAAATGTAGCATTCATTTCTCAAATAGAATCTAAGAATGTAGATGATGTTTTTACTGATGAGTTTTGGATTCATGCCATGCAAGAGGAACTAAATCAATTTGAAAGAAACCAAGTTTGGGAACTCGTTCCTAAACCTATTGGTTAATCGATAATTGGTATCAAATGGGTGTTCCGAAATAAACTCAGTGAAGATGGACAAGTTCTACGCAACAAAGCACGTCTAGTGGCACAAGATTATAATCAAGAAGAAGGAATTGATTATGATGAGACCTATGCTCCTGTTGCTAGACTAGAAGCCATCCGCATGTTTTGTGCATTTGCATGTTTTAATGATTTTAAATTATTTCAAATGGACGTGAAAAGCGCATTTTTAAATGGATTTTTAAAAGAGGAAGTTTTTGTGAAACAATCCCCTGGTTTTGAAGATTTTCAAAAACCTGATCACGTCTTCAAGCTTAAGAAAGTCCTTTATGGACTCAAATAAGCACCTCGTGCTTGGTATGAACGCCTAAGTGCATTCTTACTTGATAATGGATTTTCAAAAGGAAAGGTTGATACTACTTTGTTTATAAAATCCTTGAATGATGATATCCTCCTTGTGCAAATTTATGTAGATGACATAATTTTCGGTTCTACTAACGAAAAACTCTGTCAAGATTTTGCTAAGTGTATGCAGAGTGAATTTGAGATGAGTACGATGGGAGAGCTAAACTTCTTCCTAGGACTTCAAATCAAACAGCACTCAAAAGGAACATTCATCAACCAAGCTAAGTACACGAAGGACATACTGAAAAAGTACGACTTCGAGAATGTAAAGTCAATCGGGACTCCTATGGCTACATCTACAAAGCTTGATACTGATGAAAGTGGCAAACCTGTCGATCAGCGTAAGTATCGAGATATGATTGGTAGTTTATTATATTTAACTGCTAGTCGTCCTGATATTATGTTTAGTGTTTGCATTTGTGCACGTTATCAGGCAAATCCTAAGGAATCACATCTTAGTGTCGTTAAGCGTATCTTCCGATACCTTAAAGGAACTTCTACAGTCGGCTTATGGTATCCTAAAACCAAATCCTTTGACCTGATAGGTTATTCGGATGCGGATTTTGCGGAATGCAAAGTGGACCGTAAAAGTACCAGTGGCACATGTCATTTCCTAGGAAAGGCCTTAGTCTCTTGGTTTAGCAAGAAACAAAATTCAGTAGCATTATCAACAACTGAGGCTGAGTATATCGCCGTAGGACGTTGTTGTGCTCAGATTTTGTGGATGAAGCAAACCTTAGAGGACTACAATCTGCACTACACTAAAGTTCTTATTTATTGTGACAACACTAGCACTATTAATCTGACTAAGAGCCCTATCTGTCATTCACGTACAAAGCACATAGAGATAAGACATCATTTTCTTCGTGATCATCAACAACACGGGGATATCTGCTTAGAATTTATTGACACAGATCATCAACTAGCAGACATATTCACAAAACCATTGGCTGAAGACCATTTTAACATAATGAGGCGTGAGCTCGGTATACTTGAATTTTCAGATTCATAATGTAATATGGTAATTAAAATTAATTTTATGACTTGCAACTTTGAAATTTATTTAACGGAAATTATTTTTGGGTACAAACCTAAAAAGGGTATGTCTGTCACCACGACTACGGTCGAAGCGAAGCGGTACTTAAGAGTTCCCCGGTGAACCTCCGTTAGCTGGGACAACCCCTACAGTTAACCCATAAATAGAGTTCGTTATTAAATACTAGAGTCAAAAGTCATAAAAATTACTTTTAACCAACCAGAACTGCATTTATTGTCTCGGGAATACAAGTGACCGAACTCGGGCCGAACTCTGACCGAGTTCGGTCGGCGCTGTATTGATTCCAGAACCGAACAGCCGACCCTAAATCCTATAAATTCAACTCTTTCAACCATCTTTTCCACACACCAACTCGTGGAAACATCTCCTTCCTCCCTAAAATTTCTTCCTCCTCCATCCTAGCAAGGAATCTAAGAGATCTGGTGGACGTTTCGACATTCTCATCTTCCTCCTTTCTCAAAAAGGTATTCCTTGTTCTCTTCTACTATCTCCATGGCTCCTAAACGTCATAGAGGAACATCTTCCCAAGGTGCCTCCTCCTCTTCGGATTATACACCAGCTAGCCTATTTAGTCCAGCACGACCAATGGATGCAGAAGACCATGATTCTACTTTGTTTCCGGACAAAGAGTTTTCTGATCTTTGGTTCGATTCTTTTTCTGGCCGTAAGATTTGCAATGGAGCTTTTGTCAATTTTACCATATTTTCTGAATACGCTCCTACTTTTGACCACTTAGGATACCGAGATTTTTTCGAGGTATCAAAAAATATTTTTGACAATGCTGTCCGAATGTTTTACTGCAACTTGCAAGTAAAACCTAACGGAAACTTCTATTCTTGCGTTGCTGGACAAGAATTAGAATTCAGTGCTACCGATATCAGTGAATTTTTCCATGTTTCTGATCTTGGTGAAGCATTGGTTGACATCACCCATGTCCAATTCCCTGCTGATGTTACACTTGCCTCTTTCAGGAAACTTATTTGTCATCCAAATCCTGTTCCTCGTAGGGTTTATTCAAAGCATTTGAACCAATCTTTTTATGAACTTCATCGCATGATTTTCTCTGTACTCCTTCCAAAGAAAGGATCCACAGATGAAGTGACCTTCTTGGAACTCTCTGCTTTATACCACATTCATTTTGGTATTCCATTCTCTATCCCAAAGACCATGATCTCCTGGATGCTGAACTGCAGAAATGCAGGAAGGAATCTGGTATATCCTATGCACTTGGCGTCTATCTTTCGCCGTTTTGAGATTGATCTTCAAACTTGTGCATTCTCTTCCACTCCTATCGAGCTTACCAGATCCCGCCGATTTCCTGCTCCACCTCTGCCTCCTGGAGCTCAGCCTCCTGGAGCTCAGCCTGCTCCAGCTGCTGACGCTGAGGTTCCTGATGCTACTCCTGCTCCAGCCCCTGCCCCGGGATTTGATCCGGCTTTCTATCAGCGCTTTGATGATTTTGTTGCTATATCTGTGCGACGTCATCAAAGTTATCTTGATTCGGAGTTCCGACGCATCACTCAGGCTCAGGTGCTGAGGAATGGGATTGCTGACCTCCACTACAGCCTAGTCCATGATCCAGTCCATCCGATCACTATCCTGCCTCACCCAGGCTTTCCGGGTCCTCGGTTCACAGATGAGGCTTCCTTCCAGCATTTCGACCCCACTGCAGCCTACTTTCCTCCAGAGGCTCCTGGTGCTGACGACCCCACTATGTGACGTGGGTTCAGCTTTTGGATAGTGGATACTTGTTAGATGATGATCTTTATGCTTTGATGTAGTTTTTCTTTTTATGTCTAAACTCATGAGTTAGACATTTTCTGATGATTGTACTCAGCACTTTTTAGTATGACATTTCTAGTACTTTATTTCCAGCATTTTCTTTCCATAGTAGTTGTTTTATGCTGTGATTATGTCTCTTTTGCTTCACTTTGTCTTTTGTTTTCTATTGTTGGCTTCACACATTACGGGAGAGCCAAGTCATTTTACTATTTGACAAAGGGGGAGAAAAAAAGTACACATATACCAGAAGAGTACAAAATCCAAAAACAAAATCAACCATCTCTTTTATTCAGGTACTTGTATTTTGTTATTTTATAAGATATATTTTGGTATAGACTCAAGTTTGTCAATTATCAAAATGGGGGAGATTGTTGGCCCATTCCATGGTCACACCCGATTTCGATAATCAACATGCACTTAAGTCAATACACAAAATATACAAACTGCTGCTAATCATTTCAGGATATATGAAATCAATTTCAACGGACGTTGTACTGCATCAACGAAGCATCAACTTCATCAAATCTGAAGATGACTCATTTATATTTTATTCTGTATTTTACATTTTATTGAGTTTAGGATTTATTTTGTAAAATCAGTTTTGGTAATACTGGCTTAGGGTTATCTCCGTCCACATTCTAAAAAGCCTACCTATTACCACTCATATATCATTTTACAAAATATTCCAAAGTATCTTTGAAAACATTGTTTTTGATAAAATATTTCGAAAATCTCCTGACAGAACTCATAACCGAGTTCGGCCCGAGTTCGGACCGAACTCTGTCCGAGTTCGGTCAGTTTGTATTCAAACTTCTGTTGCCTCCAAATCTGCGAGCAACGTCTCTTTACGAGATATCTGCATCCAAACTCTGTCCGAACTCTGTCCGAGTTCGGTTCCAGAAAACACCTATAAATAGAGAAGAACTTTTCATTTCAAATCATTCATTCACTCTTCATCTTCTCTTCTCTACTATTCAAGTGTTTTCAAACGATCTAAGATTTTCAAATCATACCTATACACCTCTTAGCCAAAAGCTAGTACTATCAGAGTTGATTTAGAGTCTTTTGGTATTCCAAGAGTTGTAAAGAGGTCGTTCCAAGTTCAGCAACTTTTCTTGTTGTGGAGCTGGTCGTGCGCTCGTCACCAAGCACGGTGTTGTGAAGTCGGTCGTGCACTTGTCACCAAGCACGGTGTTGTAAGAGACTGCAAGCTCTCAGTTAAAACTTGTGCCATAGTGGATTAACATCGAGCAAGAGTACTCGAGACTGGATTAGTCCTCTCAGAGGGATACCAGTATATATCGCTGTGTCGCTGAGTTTGAATTCTCTATCTCTTGCTGCATTATATTTACTGTCTCTTATTTCACTGCCATAGTTTAAAGTTTTAATTGGTGATTATTTTTCGCTGCACACACACACTCTATTCACTCAACGGTCCTACAGAGGACTCAATACACGAATCCATCCAAATTTGAAACATGTCTTCCTCTTTAATCAAAGAGTAGAAGATTCTCCAGCAGAGTCAATATCCAGAGCAACATATTACTAATGCACATGCAACATCATACCTATAAATGCTACCTTTTCGACCTACAAATTAAAGAAATCCCACACATGATTTATCCCAAAAAACAACATAAAACATAAAACTTGATCGAAATTTAAGCTTATCCTAAAAGCAAAATCATGCCTAAATATCTCACCGTTTACATTTTTAACCTTTCTACAAATAAAAGAAATCCCACACATGATTTATCGCAAAAACATAAAACTTGATCAATGTCCTTCTATAATTCAATGAGTACAGGAGCATAGGTCTGTCAGAGTCAACAGCTATACATCATATCTACTTCTCCAAACCCATATTTTACACACATACACACAAAGAGAAAACTCAAATATAGAGAACATTTAAGAAACAAAAGCCATCCACATCACCATTAACTCGTATAAGATTCAGTATATGCACTCTATGTACATAACCCATCCTATTGACTTCCAGAAATCCAATCATAATTTCTCCAGGAGTATATAAAAATCCTTCTAATTTCCAGTACTTCATTCCTTTAATCCAACAAAAACTGTGACAGCCAAAACAATGACCAGTGTGTCCACTATCATTTATTCCCCCTAAGGATAACCTTTTCACACCAACAAGAAGCTCGTTTTCCTATAAACAAAGAAAATTCAATCACAAGTTGTCCAATAAATACATAAAGATAGCTCCAAATTCCAAACAGTTCTTCCTCATAATTTAACCAAAACCAAAGGGTTCTGACGCCATACCAATCGCCAAATTACGCATTCCCCCAACATAAAAATTATCCAAGAAACTTTTCTCGCAAATTCAACATAACCTCAAACCACAGTTTCTTTGTTAAGTAGGAAGCCCAAACACACCGAACAGATATTGTGCACATGTCGCATCATGGCATACGCATATTAGGCACAACACCAATAATCCAAAATACTCTAGACACTCAAATCACTGTTATATCTTTATTGCCCATATCTGTACCGTGACGTATTTGTGTCATCATCAGCGTCCAAGCCTTCTCCCATCAGAATGGGATCTCGGCTATGGAGCATAAGAAAGTTGCATAGTTTATGACCAGCTCTCAACCTAATATCAACCCTCTTTGTCAGTTGGTGCCAAATTCCTAGGTGGCCAGTTTTATGAGTGCATTTGTGTATGTGGAACATAAATCGTAAACCAATCGTAACTAGTTTCGAGATATAGTATACATAGTATGTGTATAGATATGTCTTCATGCCCATACATAATCGCATACATTTTGTACTTGCATTGTTGATTTTCTAAAAATAATAACGTGGTGCGGTCAGATTGTCTGTATTTGCATCAGCATTTATGTATATGCATGTTGTAAAATGTATATTTTAAAAATGAGGAGGGATATTGCACAGGCTTATTGCACCATTTAATCTCAACCGTGCAATCCATATGATCATGTGGTTATAAAGCATGGTGACATATGTCCCAAAAGTTGTTGTCATGTCACCATGATATCATCATGCTTTATAACCACATGATCACATGGATTGTACGGTTGAGATTAAATGGTGCAATAAGCCTTGGTGCAATATCCCTCCTCTTTAAAAATATACATTATATATAAAGTCGCACATTAACAGACCTTACTATCTCCAAAATCCAAATCTATTGTCATCATAATTTGGTCAAAATTTAACAGTGGACAAAAACAATACATTACAATCAATGCCCCCGCTATGTTACACCAACACAAATTGGTCTTGTGTCCATCTTGCTTCATGTTGCATCAGACATGAAGACATTCAGGGGCGGCCCTGGGCCCGTGCAGGCTGGGCGACGGCCCAGGGCCCTAAAATTATGGGGGCACAAATTTTTTTTTTATATTAGCAACTTTGTTCATACTTAGTCCAGGCCCAAACACTATTATGGGGCCCAAATTTTTTACATTATCTGTTTGTTACAGCCGGCCAAAAAAATTTGTATTAGCTCAGTGGTCGGTTTTGTTTACATTAGGTATTTATTAATTTTTGTTAGGTTTGAGGAGTAACCGAGGCTGCGGGAAGAGGCGACTCTTCTTCTTCCGTGTTCTTTCTTCGACTTCTCCAATCTCTACGTCTCTCCACTTCTCAAAAAATTATGAAGCTACACTTCTCAAAAAATTATGAAGATAAAGCAGATAACGTCTCTTTTTTGTTCTCGAAAAAAATAAATTCTACCCACTTTTCTCTATTTATTGATTCTGAATCCATTCTCCATCTCCCATCTTTCTCTCTTCCAATCTACAAGTACAAATTTTTCTCTCTCCAAATTCCAATCTACAAGTATAGTTCTATATAATTGTTCTTTAATTTATGGAAGTCAGTAGAGAAAATTTCAGGTTTTGTCACAGAGGTAATCGAAGATGTGGACTCGGACGATTTGTCAAGAAATTTGACAATTAATTTCCAACTCTGAAAGAGGTAAAATGTTTTGATAATTAGATCAGGTCTTTTGTTGTATTTCTCTTGTTTAATTTATTCAAATTATTTGTTTATATCAACTATGGATCAATCAGTTATTCATCATTTGTTAATGTCTATCAATTGTTTGTTGTATTGTTACAACAAGTTTTTAATTGCTGACTTTCACTTCTTTTTTTTTCCTTTTTGATTTCTTCTCAGTTCTCAATTTATGTTTTTGATATTCACTCTCTTTCTGATTTTCAATCTCTTCTCAATTTAAGTGGTTTTAACACAATAATAATAGAGATGTTGAATATTTTAATTCTCTGGAGCACTGCCGCATATGAGTTTTATTTATTCTCATAAATTACTATTATGTATATTGTACTGTTGTATGTATATTGTTCTATTGTTGTTATTGCTAGAAGTCTACAAAAGATGTTTAATTTGTTAACTTATTCTCCTCCTTCCATGTAATAGTAGATCTCTGTTTTTTTTTTTTTTGTAACACAAATCAAATAATATATCAATAATGATATCTGTTGAACTAGATGGTTCACATCTCTCATAAATTCTTCTACATATTCACATTGCTGTCAATAGGAATTGTTATTTTGTTGACGAGTAATACAATCTGATTATTTTTCTTTTTCTTTTTGAAACCTAGGTTTGGCGCGGGTGATCTAAAGCTGTTTTGCATAGCTGGAGTGTGGACAAAAGCATTTGAAATAATATCCGAATGTTGCTGGGATGAAGCTGATGGACAAAAAATCATGTTATTTTAGATAATATTGGATTTAATTTTGTCAATCAATATAGATAACTTTTATTTTGAAATGTCACTAGACAAAGTTTAATGCTCTCTTCTCAATTTTGTAATTATTTCAAATTATTGCAAAGATGGTTTTACTTGTCATAATATTTGATTATTTTAGTTGCTTTGTTATGATTTTTTTTGACTTTCGGGCCTTTTTTTTGTTTTTGCCCCGGGCACCAAAAGGATCAGGGCCGCCCCTGAAGACAGTCCAAAACACATTAGGACACGCCAAAAATAGTACAGTAGAATCACATTTATTACTCGGAAACAACAAAGTCCCCTAAAACCAGCAGACATTTCACCCCAAAAAAACTCATCTTTCTTAGAAAATCATAAAACAAAATGAAAAGAAAAAGTGATCTCCAAACCTAAAGATACCACCTTTCTCCCTAAAATCCAAATTCCACTAAAAAAATCACTTTGTTTCCTAATAATAACTCAATGCTGATTCCTCCGACGAAATACAAAGATAAAGATCAACCGACCCCCCAAATTCTACCAATTCGGAAAAAAAAAAAATCCTCACTTTCCTACGAATTCGAGGACAAGAAGGAAAATATTCATCTTTTTGCCAAATTCAACAAAAATAAATAGCTAAGGTTCCAAAAAGTCGAACCTTTCTTCCTCTCCCGGCCAGAGCCCGAACCCTTGACGAAGCCTTCCGAGGCGTATCCCCCCTCCTCCTTCTCGGCCGGTCCTCCGCCGTCGACTCCGTCAGGCGAAGATCCTCCGCCGCCGCCGGAGTGGTGCATGAGGTTCCCCATGCTGGCGCTCTTCCGGATGGAGGAGTTGTCGAGCCGAACCCCAAACAGCTTCACCCCGCGTGCCGGGCACGTGCGAGAGTTGTGCCCGTTGCTGCTGCAGTGGGAGCACCTCCGACTCATCTTCCTCTTCAAATTTGCTGCTGGTAAGGTCCGATCTTGGGAGTTAAAATTTGGGTTTTTATCTTGGGGGAGACAGAGAGAGAGAGGATTGTTATTTATATAGAGGGATGAGGGATGGATATTGGATATGGTCGGTATGATCAATTTATATTTTTGGAAAGTGGATTAGGATGGGTTTATTTGGCATGAGTCCTTAATAATGTTTTGCTTATTATTATTATTAATCTTCTATATCTATATCTATACTTTATATTTAAAGATATATTTATGTATAGATAATAAGATTATTTTACAACTCATCAAATTAAATTTATAAACAAATTGTATGGATAATAGGATAGTGTTCTGCAGTATTCTCATAAAAGAAATTTTTTTTTTCAAACTTCTGTCAAATTAATTTCTTTTTCTTAATTCATCCATTACTCTTCCACTTTATGATATGCAAGAAATGGACGTGCTAACTTTTATCTCTCCATTGTTTTGTTTTGTGTCATTTGGATTGATTAGCATTATCCAATTTTAAAAAATTTAAAATTATATTTAAGTTTTTTGGCTAAAGAAATTACATTTAAGTTATGAATTATAATTTTTTATAATATTATTTAATTTGCATTAAGTTAAATTAAATAAATTTTATCAACTTGATTAATTTAAAATAAAATAGATTAGGTTAAATCATATTAAATTAATATTTATATTAATTAGGATTGTGAGTATGCAATAGACTAAATTAATTTCGATTATAATCAGAATTCTTAATTTTTATAAGTTAGATTGTTATTTAAATTTGGCTTACATTAAATCTTTAGATAGATTAGAAATAAAATTATAAATTAAGTTTAATAATATGTGTGTGTGCGCGCGCGGAAAGGGGAGAGGGGGAGCACGGATCGGGAGCACCGCATGGGAATCTTGCGGAAGCCCCGTCCGCCCCTCGACCGTTGGATCGAGGCCCCCACCCCCCCCCCCTCCCCCCCCCCCCCCCCCACCCCGATCCGATGGTGGAGGGGGACGGGGCTTCGACGAGCTCCGGCGTCGGGAATATATATATATATATATATATATATATATATATATATATATATATATATATATATATATATATATATATATATATATATAATTGAAAAAAGGGTAAATTTTATTCCAAACTCAACACATATTCATACAATCAGAGTGGGTCTCCCACTCATCATATTTTTATAGCTTTTACATCAAAATCAATATTATGGAGGATGCATACATGAGGGGTGGTAAGTCCCTCGAAGATGCGACAATTCATTTTCCTCCATACATGCCAGACAGCAGCAGCCAGCCGTACTCTAGTACTCTTGAACCAGACCTGCCCTCTCCCTCTTCGATCCCTGTAGCTCCCCTTCCCGAAAATTTGAATTTTTTTTTATTATTTATTTGATTTAAATGGGGATTTTAGAATTTTATAAATAATTATTTAGTTAATTATTACGGTAAATAATTTTAGCCATGGTTAGGAATTGGAGTACAAGGTGACTAGAAATCGTGGCACGGATAGTGCAGTGGCGTGCCTTGACTAGTGTATTAGCTATGCCAAGGAAGGTCGAGCCACAGTGATGTCCTAACTAAAAAAACCAGGCTAAGTTGTGACATGACCATTATAAATAGTTTAAATTAAATATTAATTATATTATTGACTTGTAGGAGATCCGGTTGTGTCGATTTAGCTCGGACTAGACCCGAACCAAAATCGAGCCCATGTGTCACGACCCGCACCCACTGTGAGGGTACGAATACGTAACAACGCCCAGCCTACGCCGCAGTGTCGGCGGTAGAACGCTGTCCTAGGTTATTATCTAATCAACAACTCACGCAATTATATAATGTACTTGTCAAATCTCAACTCCGAACGGAGGACAAGTATAGATATAATGAATCTCAATCACAGTCTAAGAACGATATAATAGCACAGAGATTAAAACTAAGACTAATAACAGAAATAAAACCAACAACTAATAATATAATCTCAAACAATCTCAACTACAATTCTCAACTTATATACAACCTCAGTTCTAAAACATGGAAGCTAAAACAGGACAACTAGCTAAACTCCCGATCACTCCTGAGTGTCGGGACCATAGGTAGCTAAGCCATCTCCTGATCCAATATGTAGGGCACGTGTCCTCAGGACAATCATCTGTAAAATTTTCAACAGGTCCAGTCAGGACAGGAACGAGTACAACTCATCAAGAAATCCCAAGTAAATGACAGAGAACTATAAAGCAGTTATAGACAGTTTTATTGATGAATATGGCAGTTTATATACAGGTGATGGTATGGAGAACAGATAAGATACAAGGAAAGTAAGTAACTAAAACAAGAGAAGAATGATGGCAATGAAGACTGTAAAATAAATCTAGCTGAACTAAAGTAACATAATAAGTCCAGAATGTAAATGTAAACAAGTGCAAAACCCAAGTAAATCCAGACAACATGAATCTGATACCAGGTGGTTCCAGTACAAGATGAGTCCGGTATAAGGTGAGTCCAGTTGGTGATCAAAGGTTCCAGGGTGAGTCCGGCCTATATTCTAACAGTATGTTTTAAAATACCGAGATCGACATGTAAACGGCTGTAGGTAATACGGCACGTCACACACCTGGCCGGGTGTGAGATGGCTATCATTCCAGTAGATTCCAGTTGGGAGATTCCAGATTGGGGTATGCCTATATGTCTCACTCAAGTATTTCCCCTCCCAGCAAGTGAATCCAGAAATCTGACACAATGATTCAAGATGAATCCAGCCAAAATATAATAATACCAGTAAATGATTCCAGTAAATGATTCCAGTAGGTGATTCCAGTAATAGAAGCCAGAATGATGATACCAGTAATAGAGGCCAGAAAATAAATGTGTGTCGTATACATGAATCCAGAATATCCATACGTGTTGTATCAGAGAATCACATAAAACTAAATAGAACTGAAGTACAGTAACTGGCAAATAAATGAGAGAACTATCAGAGAATGTACTCGCCTGATACTCTGAAAAGAGTAGTGTAATGTCAGATGTCTGCACCGGAGTCACAATATCCTAAATAGAGCATTACAGGTTATAATGTGTTAAAATAAGACAGATGATTTTTATGATGCATCTACATGATTTCTAGGCCAATCTAGGTCAAAGTCAACTCTAAGTCAAACCTGGTCAACTGTCTAGGTCAAACTAGGTCCAAGTCAAACTTGGTCAACTCTGGGTCAACCCAAGTCAATACTCTAGTCAAACTAGGTCAATTGGTCACATCCAGACTAATGTTGACTTTTGGTCAACAGTCTAGTCAACATGAACCATTGGGTCAAACTTGGCCAAAAGTCCAATATTGGTCAACTTTCTAGTCTATCTAGGTATTACCCTATACCACATCTATATATCTACCTCATAATGTATATGCTTACATCTCAACACTTATAATACACTATCCCTATATATCCTTATAATATATGTGAAAGGGAAAACTCAACCCCTATAGCCTATGGCTAAGCCTAACCTTCACCCTTAGCCTACTCAAGCCTAACACTATGGCCCATTACTACTACCACCCTTAGCCTACTCAAGCCTAACACTATGGCCTACTATCCTACCTTATAAACTAACACAGCTCAACTTAAATACAGGAACATATAGATAATGAAAACTTAGTATGCAACCATAACCTATAACAAGAACTTATAACTTCCTACACTACACTATCTACAACCAAACTTTCTCCTACCAACCTTGTACTAGTCTACTAACCAGTATCAACCCAAACAGAGCCACTACAACAGATACCAACCAACCCCTATAACATCTCTAATAGGCCACACAACACAGCCCTCCAAGTCTACCCCAACACACTACCTGTCTACTGCTACCCTGGCTGCAATGTTGCTGCTGCAATGCAACCCAGGCTACTGGCCACTGCTCCTCCTACTGCCAATGCAGCTGCTACTTCCTGCCATTGCTGCAACCATGTTGCATTACAATGAAACCAAGCCATGCCTACCTGCAAGTGCTTGCTGCTAGTGCAATGCACCACTCGAGCAGCAGGGGATCTAGCCTAAGGAAGACCCCTCTACCCGAGCCTACCCTCTCCTCATGTTCTGACACCAACCCCCAAACTGAAACACAATTCACATGAACTCCACTTACATATACACATATATATGTAACTATATGCATACAATATATAATCTCAGGAATCATAAACACACTTCTCAGGAACATATAGAAATGAATTCTCAGTGTGTGTGTGCTAAAATCAGTTTGGTGTGTGGGGCTATTCTTAGTTGTGTGTGGGTGTCAAAAATGACAGTGAACAAAATGTGAAGGTGATGTGCAAAACAGAAAAGAACCAAGGGCAGTCCATAAAACAGTCTAACCTAAATGAAAACCCAACAATCTCAGTTTCAAAGTCCAAACCAAGTTGGACAGATATGCAAGAATGCAGGGCATCTAAAGTGAAGGGCAGATTGCATCATGTTCAAATCTGAACATGAAAGTAATGCAGTGAAAACTTATCAAATCCCTAGTCCATATATGGACTGAACTATAGAAAATGCAGGGGGTGGTAATCAAGACATAACCAACAGTTTGAACAAGGTTTAAAATCAGGAATCAAAAGATGAACTGTGTATTAGTCCACTTGACAGTTTCAATAAGCAACCAAAACCTACTTTGAACTCCAAAAACCCACACAAATCAGTAAATAATCTTTGTAAAAGTCTAATACACATGTGGGAACCAATTTAGTGATTTAAAACATCATTTAAAAACAGTTTACAAATAGGAATGGAAGTTCAGGATTTTTCCTGGACTGTGTGTATCAGAGAATGGAAAGCTCGACCAATTTCAACCCATTGAATCGAAAACCCAAATGATCATCAATTGATATGTGCAGAGGTTAATACAGGCCATACGTGTCATGAGGGATGTGTTCGTGTCCAGGAAACTGGACACGAACGTGTCCAAAACCCAAATCGAACTGTGTCTGAAAACAGAAATTCTAGTCCACGTGCACGCGTGCACGTGTGTCCAACTCACGACACAGGCCACGTGGAGACACGTGGCCATGCACACGTGTTCACCTAGACTAGGAGGACGTGTCCAAGTGCCTGTCCCGTGTCCACATGGTGTCTGCGTATCGATACGAGGCCGTATCAGTGAGCAATTTTCGTGCGTGCAGTGACAGTGCGTGACCCGTGCGAACGCGATTACTTCGCGCACAGTGAACGAGAGTTCATGAAATTTTACGTGGGTGATGTCAGTGGGTGCCCGCACGTGCCCATAAATTTTTGTGGCATATAGTGTCGTGTCGTGTCCTGTGTCAAGTCCGAATAGTAGGGGACTGCACGGGCACAGTACGGTGTCTCGTGCATGGGGTGCGTGTCCATTTTGGACACAAAAATCCCCTAAATTTGTGCTCAGTGTTCAACACAATGAATCTACACATCAAGAGCTTGAAAATCATGTAATTAGTTTAGCAAAAATCGAAAATAAAATCCTTAGAGGCATTTCATCGAACACCTAACATACACTACGACACGTGTCCGATACGGACACCAAACGGACACAAAATTCACCCAAATTTCAGGGACACCTAGGGGACTCCTAGATCTAGCCCTACATGCAAAGAAAACTAAAATTTAAATCAATTAAAAGGGTTTTACCTATAGGTGCAAATTGCATGGAAAAGCTTCAAATGGGGGTGTTCTTCTTAATGGCCAAATGCTCCAAATTGATCCCAAACTGAAATATCCCTCCACCAACAGTCCATAAACTTCAATTAGAACCAAATGCAAAAGAGTAGGATGAAAAAGGAGATCAAATAAATAAAATGGGAATTTTTGGAAGGAGGAAACTTACCTTTCTTTTCTCCAAGTGTTGGAATGATAAAAAAAGGCAAGCCCTAATGAACAAGTGTTTAAATAGGGTGGGGATCCCTATGTGGCTGTTCATAGGTTTAATAATTAGGGTTGGGGTTCACTAAATGGCCCATGGGCTTAAGTCATGATCAATTAAATAATTAAGCCATAAGTTATTTCATGAAATCACAAGCCATGACTTAAATTCACTAAACCAAATCCCCTCATTCTAAAACTATTCTCTAATGACTAAATAGGTTAACTCAAGTTAGACTAGGGTCACCATGGCTAGGGTTAGGTTCTAGGCTAGTCCACTAGGTCTCAGCAAGTCAAAGTCAAACTAGAATTCACCAATTCAACAAATTACCAAATAATTCAAATAAGTCAAAATGACCAAATTACCCCTAGGCTAAAAATCATAATTAAATCATCCTAATGACATGTTTAGGCTCTAGGTCATGCAGTCTCTCAGGTTTCACTGGCAGCACATCAAAATCATAAGTCATGACTTAAATCAGTTTTTAAATAGTTTAAAAATTATTAAAAATTACTAAAAATCATAATGTGAATCAAATATCAATAATTAATAATTATAATTACAAAATTTCAAAATTACTCTCATCTGAAAAACTGGGTGTTACAATCCTACCCACCTTAGAAAAATTTCGTCCTCGAAATTAAAATGATCGTACCCTTCCTAGGTCAAACCCCCAATCAATCAAAGTCGAAGCAACACAATCCTACTGGTCGTGATTCCACAGTCTCGAACAGGGTAGCTACACTATCTAGCAATCAAGACAATATTCTGGCAGGTACTAATGGAATCACACGAGAAAGTGGAGAGAAAGAATGAGAAGGACAAACCTGCTAACCCATCACCTGCAGCGTCGGTCTCCTCGACCGCCATCGCAAAAGCTCTACCCCTCTGGTGCTGAGCTACAGGTGGCCTAGCTCCCTCAAAATAAGGTGCAAAGGGACAGTCTACCATCCTATATGAAACTGGTAAAGACAACTAGGAATTTATTATGAAGGATTACCCTTCCAAAGATGATCAAAATCGAAGGATTAAGGCACGAGTGTCAATAGCATTAAAATCCAATAACACAGTATATAAAAGAGGATTTAGTCCTGGCACGATCTAAGTTGATCAATTTCAGGATATATCGAAGTTTGGGCCAGATGGAGAACGATGCCATTGAAGTCTGAGCACGAGTATCCAAGATTTGGTATCCATGTCACAATTGAATTTATTCAATTGAATATGACCCCAAACACTGGATGATAAGGAGGATGACCCGGTCAACTGGTCACGATCAAAGAATTAGAATTTAAAGGATGATGTAAGGATATAGAAATAAGGCAATAGGGAAACTAAACATGATATCTTGGGTTGATCTATCAAGTACAGTGCCTTTTCTATCTGAAATATGCGAAAGGCAAAACAATAAAGAGTTCAAAGACGATGCTATTAAGTACAATACGTGGTTCATAGGCGATGAAAAAAATTTAAAGAGAGTTGCCAAAGCTGTCGTGGATGAGACTCTAGGGCAAATTTAACTATGTCTCCCTCCACATAGAATAATATATGAAAAGCGAACCAAAGTGCAATAGGTTGATCAGACCATCATGCACCGGTTCTGATTAGATAATATGTTAGTGGGTGCCAGCCCCCAATAAATATGTTATGATCAAGCTTGAATAAGATAAGCTTGCAAAACTGGTGCTAAATTAGCAACATAAGATAGACAAAATATAAGTAAGGATAACTATGAAGGAAGTTAATAGTCTAAGATTATTTAAACATCAAGGAGAGAGGGTGAATCAAAACAAGAGGAAAAGGATTTTCAATTTAAAGTTCATAATGAGATTCTCAAGGGTCGTCCAGGAATCTCTCAAGTAGTCCTAACTGTGATTGAGTAACCCCTCCGTTAAAGCCTATCTCTCAATCCTATCGCAGGCTCGCAGCAGTACAACTAAGTCGCCGTACTACCACGATATCGCACTATTGTAACTCTCGACCTGCATGGGCCACCACTAAAAACGTGTCACGACCCGCACCCACTGTGAGGGTACGAATACGTAACGACGCCCAGCCTATACCGCAGTGTCGGCGGTAGAACGCTGTCCTAGGTTACTATCTAATCAACAACTCACGCAATTATATAATATACTTGTCAAATCTCAACTCCGAACGGAGGACAAGTATAGATATAATGAATCTCAATCACAGTCTAAGAACGATATGATAGCACAAAAGATTAAAACTAAGACTAATAACAGAAATAAAACCAACAACTAATAATATAATCTCAAACAATCTCAACTACAATTCTCAACTTATATACAACCCCAGTTCTAAAACATGGAAGCTAAAATAGGACAACTAGCTAAACTCCCGATCACTCCTGAGTGTCGGGACCATAGGTAGCTAAGCCATCTCCTGATCCAATATGTAGGGCACGTGTCCTCAGGACAATCATCTGTAAAATTTTTAACAGGTCCAGTCAGGACAGGAACGAGTACAACTCATCAAGAAATTCCAAGTAAATGACAGAGAACTATAAAGCAGTTATAGACAGTTTTATTGATGAATATGGCAGTTTATATACAGGTGATGGTATGGAGAACAGATAAGATACAAGGAAAGTAAGTAACTAAAACAAGAGAAGAATGATGGCAATGAAGACTGTAAAATAAATCTAGCTGAACTAAAGTAACATAATAAGTCCAGAATGTAAATGTAAACAAGTACAAAATCCAAGTAAATCCAGACAACATGAATCTGATACCAGGTGGTTCCAGTACAAGATGAGTCCGGTATAAGGTGAGTCCAGTTGGTGATCAAAGGTTCCAGGGTGATTCCGGCCTATATTCTAACAGTATGTTTTAAAATACCGAGATCGACATGTAAACGGCTGTAGGTAATACGGCACATCACACACTTGGCCGGGTGTGAGATGGCTATCATTCCAGTAGATTCCAGTTGGGAGATTCCAGATTGGGGTATGTCTACATGTCTCACTCAAGTATTTCCCCTCCCAGCAAGTGAATCCAGAAATCCGACACAATGATTCAAGATGAATCCAGCCAAAATATAATAATACCAGTAAATGATTCCAGTAAATGATTTCAGTAGGTGATTCCAGTAATAGAAGCCAGAATGATGATACCAGTAATAGAGGCCAGAAAATAAATGTGTGTCGTATACATGAATCCAGAATATCTATACGTATTGTATCAGAGAATCACATAAAACTAAATAGAACTGAAGTACAGTAACTGGCAAATAAATGAGAGAACTATCAGAGAATGTACTCGCCTGATACTCTGAAAAGAGTAGTATAATGTCAGATGTCTGCACCGGAGTCACAATGTCCTAAATAGAGCAGTACAGGTTATAATGTGTTAAAATAAGACAGATGATTTTTATGATGCATCTACATGATTTCTAGGCCAATCTAGGTCAAAGTCAACTCTAAGTCAAACCTGGTCAACTGTCTAGGTCAAACTAGGTCCAAGTCAAACTTGGTCAACTCTGGGTCAACCCAAGTCAATACTTTAGTCAAACTAGGTCAATTGGTCACATCCAGACTAATGTTGACTTTTGGTCAACAGTCTAGTCAACATGAACCATTGGGTCAAACTTGGCCAAAGTCCAATATTGGTCAACTTTCTAGTCTATCTAGGTATTACCCTATACCACATCTATATATCTACCTCATAATGTATATGCTTACATCTCAACACTTATAATACACTATCCCTATATATCCTTATAATATATGTGAAAGGGAAAACTCAACCCCTATAGCCTATGGCTAAGCCTAACCTTCACCCTTAGCCTACTCAAGCCTAACACTATGGCCCATTACTACTACCACCCTTAGCCTACTCAAGCCTAACACTATGGCCTACTATCCTACCTTATAAACTAACACAGCTCAACTTAAATACAGGAACATATAGATAATGAAAACTTAGTATGCAACCATAACCTATAACAAGAACTTATAACTTCCTACACTACACTATCTACAACCAAACTTTCTCCTAACAACCTTGTACTAGTCTACTAACCAGTATCAACCCAAACAGAGCCACTACAACAGATACCAACCAACCCCTATAACATCTCTAATAGGCCACACAACACAGCCCTCCAAGTCTACCCCAACACACTACCTGCCTACTGCTACCCTGGCTGCAATGTTGCTGCTGCAATGCAACCCAGGCTACTGGCCACTGCTCCTCTTACTGCCAATGCAGCTGCTACTCCCTGCCATTGCTGCAACCATGTTGCATTGCAATGAAACCAAGCCATGCCTACCTGCAAGTGCTTACTGCTAGTGCAATGCACCACTCGAGCAGCAGGGGATCTAGCCTAAGGAAGACCCCTCTACCCGAGCCTACCCTCTCCTCATGTTCTGACACCAACCCCCAAACTGAAACACAATTCACATGAACTCCACTTACATATACACATATATATGTAACTATATGCATACAATATATAATCTCAGGAATCATAAACACACTTCTCAGGAACATATAGAAATGAATTCTCAGTGTGTGTGTGCTAAAATCAGTTTGGTGTGTGGGGCTGTTCTTAGTTGTGTGTGGGTGTCAAAAATGACAGTGAACAAAATGTGAAGGTGATGTGCAAAACAGAAAAGAACCAAGGGCAGTCCATAAAACAGTCTAACCTAAATGAAAACCCAACAATCTCAGTTTTAAAGTCCAAACCAAGTTGGACAGATATGCAAGAATGCAGGGCATCTAAAGTGAAGGGCAGATTGCATCATGTTCATATCTGAACATGAAAGTAATGCAGTGAAAACTTATCAAATCCCTAGTCCATATATGGACTGAACTATAGAAAATGTAGGGGGTGGTAATCAAGACATAACTAACAGTTTGAACAAGGTTTAAAATCAGGAATCAAAAGATGAACTGTGTATCAGTCCACTTGACAGTTTCAATAAGCAACCAAAACCTACTTTGAACTCCAAAAACCCACACAAATCAGTAAACAATCCTTGTAAAAGTCTAATACACATGTGGGAACCAATTTAGTGATTTAAAACATCATTTAAAAATAGTTTACAAATAGGAATGGAAGTTCAGGATTTTTCCTGGACTGTGTGTATCAGAGAATGGAAAGCTCGACCAATTTCAACCCATTGAATCGAAAACCCGAATGATCATCAATTGATGTGTGCAGAGGTTAAAACAGGCCATACGTGTCATGAGGGATGTGTTCGTGTCCAGGAAACTGGACACGAACGTGTCCAAAACCCAAATCGAACTGTGTCTGAAAACAGAAATTCTAGTCCTCGTACACGCGTGCATGTGTGTCTAACTCACGACACAGGCCACGTGGAGACATGTGGCCGTGCACACGTGTTCACCTAGACTAGGGGGACGTGTCCAAGTGCCTGTCCCGTGTCCACGTGGTGTCTACGTGTCGATACGAGGCCGTATCAGTAAGCAATTTCCGTGCGTACAGTGACAGTGCGTGACCCGTGCGAACGCGATTACTTCGCGCACAGTGAACGAGAGTTCGTAAAATTTTACATGGGTGATGTCAGTGGGTGCCCGCATGTACCCACAAATTTTTGTAGCATATAGTGTCGTGTCGTGTCCTGTGTCAAGTCGCAGGGGACTGCACGGGCACAGTGCGGTACCTCGTGCATGGGATGCGTGTCCATTTTGGATACGAAAATCCCCTAAATTCATGCTCAGTGTTCAACACAATGAATCTACACACCAAGAGCTTCAAAATCATGTAATTAATTTAGCAAAAATCGAAAATAAAATCCTTAGAGGTATTTCATTGAACACCTAACATACACTACGACACGTGTCCGATACGGACACCAAACGGACACAAAATTCACCCAAATTTTAGGAACACCTAGGGGACTCCTAGATCTAGCCCTACATACAAAGAAAACTAAAATTTAAATCAATTAAAAGGGTTTTACCTATAGGTGCAAATTGCATAGAAAAGCTCCAAATGGGGGGTGTTCTTCTTGATGGCCAAATGCTCCAAATTGATCCCAAACTGAAATATCCCTCCACCAACAGTCCATAAACTTCAATTAGAACCCAATGCAAAAGACTAGGATGAAAAAGGAGATCAAATGAATAAAATAGGAATTTTTGGAAGGGAAAACTTACCTTTCTTTTCTCCAAGTGTTGGAATGATAAAAAGAGGCAAGCCCTAATGAACAAGTGTTTAAATAGGGTGGGGATCCCTATGTGGCTGTTCATAGGTTTAATAATTAGGGTTGGGGTTCATTAAATGGCCCATGTGTCACGACCCGCTACCCAAATTGTTGGGCCAGGCCGAGTCATGCCCAGCCTACGTTGAGATAAAACGTAGTAAGCTGTTCTAAAGACAACAGGATAAGACTAAATGTGCTAACAGTTCTATAAGTGAAGAAGAATCATAAATGCTCCAAACACAAAAGTCGTCGTATATAGTAAAATGTCCAAGTACAAGTGAACTGAAATGTAAAACTGGATACATGTCCAGTTACAAAATGATATAGTCTAATACATGTCTACTCTCAAAAGTCTAAGTAAACAAAAGACAACTAGGCGAGGTTTCCTGCAGGAACATCCTCGTAAAGCAGAGCCGGGTCCTCGGCAGTATCTCTATAGTATGTGTCACAGAGTAACTCCTCCTCAGTAAGGATACCTACAACGTTATCCTGTCAGGACGGGAGCAAGTACTAAATCTAACAAACATATAATACTGATCATGTGATGAAAAGGAAATGACATATCATGTTGGTTCAGTTTTAGGTATGTTTTAGCATGGCGATAGATATACATTTTAAAGTTTAAAACTGTAGTAGGTGAGTGATCAGTCAATAGGTAATCAGGATGTACAACGGTACACATCAATTTTTTGATGTGCACATACGTACACATAACGGCATCGGTGTATATCCATACACAAACGCGGGACCAGACATACGACACAGATACATATAGAATGTAACGGTGCTCGGTAAATACATACGGAGAAGGGGGTCATGATCACGAACACTACTAGCAGTTTCCCCTTAACCCGTTATTTAAGCATGTGAGAGATTATGAGATACTGTATAAACATGGTAGAAACTGAAAGTAATAGAACATATGAAGTTCTAACTTGCTACCCCAAGGATCAGCATTTAACATGGTTGGTGATTCACAGTTTTATGGTTTATAGCAGTATGTAAAGTTCGTAGAAAGTACTTGCCTCTAGTAAAGCAAAACAAAACAAGCTGCGATAACAATGCTATGGATGTCTGGTAGCTCGTCACTGTAGAAGTAAATACAACAACTTAGTTTTACACTAAGCTAAGACACTAGGACACTAATGGTGAAACACGACTTGTGATTGGGCACCTAGCCAAAATAATGTCTTGGCATAGGAGACCAAAGTGGGGTGACACACTATGTTAACTAACTTCCTAGGGTCTTTACACTAGTGAGGGATGGGGTTCAACACGACTAAAACTCCAAATAACACAAAAAGCTACAAGTCGTAATTAATCAATAAATAAATCAAAAGATCATTGTGTTCTAACAATTTTTGAAGTAGACAAAAAGCCTAGTTTTTCTTAAAGTAAAGTACCAAGGTGATCCTTGTTAATCATAGAAATTAATTATAATTTTTTTGGAATTTATTAACCAGTACAAATATTTTATAAAAATCAGTTTTCCTAAGTATACAGAAAATGAGTTTTGATTTCATATGCCAAACTAGTGGCAAAACAGTAAATTAAATACTACAAAAATTATACTAAATTAGCCAACTTAACATAGTATCTAAAAACTATTTTTCCATAATTTTAGCAATACTTTGAGTATTTTTAGAAAATCAAAAACAACATTGCACACAATAATTAATTATCTGCGTATTTTGTCCATATATATAATTTGAACCAAAGTTCAAATACAGGACCCAAGGCCATGAATCAAGTCCAATATGACTTGTACAGGTCTTGAATGTGTGAAAACACATTTGAGCCCAAATACCCATGCTAGGCTTGGACACCAAATGGTTGCAGTAATTTAAATACACTAAAATACAATTTGGTAATAGTGCAAAATAAATATTAATATTTAATAAGGTAAAGTTATGCATAGTGAAAATATGCATAAAAATGTTTTAAAAGTACATATATATATATATGTAAGGGAAAAATACTTAATTTATAAGGTATATATATATATATATATATATATATATATATATATATATATATATATATATGTATAAATATATATACATATATAGGAAAATACTTAACAATAAAGTGTATATATATATTAATATATATATACATGAAAAATATATACATATATACATAATACATACATATATGAATATATATATAAATACAAACATATTTATATAAAATTTACTAACTATAAAATATATACATATATATATAAAATACTGTCAAAAGCAGTATATACACATATATATATATATACTAATATATATATATATATATATATAAAAATATATATATATATATATATATATATATATATATATATATATATATATACATATATATATAAATATATATATAAAACTGAAAAAGAAAAAAAGAAAAAGAAAAAGAAACAGAAAAGAAAAGAAGACAGAAAGGAGGGGGCTCGAACTCGGGCTAGCAGAGCCGGGGGGGAGGGGGGGTTTGAGTTACTGCGCGCTGGCCAGTGGGCCAGTTGGCCCGTTTGTTAGGAATAAGGTTGGGTTTATTTTATTTAGGTTTTAGTTGTTAAAAACAGTAACACGAAATATCGCTCTGTGTCCTGACAGTTTGGGACACAGAGTCTTGTATCCATACTCAGCACGACACGCACGAAATGATTCGGCCGTGTCCAAGCTTACCCAAAGACTGCCCGTGTCCTGGCGAGTCACCCACGCTAAATCGAGACACAAATAGACACGAACACAACTGACACGTACGTGTCCGGCTAGTCAGGGGGGGGTTTGAGTGTGCTGGCCGGCGGAGTAGGCGTCGGGGCGGTGGCGCTCGGGTGGCGACGCGTTCGCCTTGGCCGGGCGCGTCGAATGGTGGTGGTCGCGGCTGTCGAAGTCGATCGTGGAGGCTGGACGGGGAAGCTCGCCGGAGTTAGGGTTAGGGCTGGAGGTTTTTGGGGAAGACGGTGGCGTGGGCGGTCGTGGTAGGGTTTTAGGGTTAGGGTTTAGTCTGGGGAAGAGATGGGGGTCATTTATAGGGAGCTAAGGCGGTCGGGCTGGCCGGAAATGGCGGGGGCAGGGCGCGCTGGCGGTCGTCGGTCAGCCGGGTCGTCGGGGGAGTGGGTAGATTAGGTTTGCGTTTAGGTCCCCGTAGATTAGGATATTACAGTTAGGTCCTAACAGAGGGTAGTTGCAAATAGGAATTTGCATAACCCACCCCGCACAGTTTATGTGCAAATAAAATTTGCACATAACAAATTTATAATTGCAAAACGATATTAAAACAATCTAATTAATTGCAAAAGTCAATTAAAACATTTTAAAAAATTGCAAATTAATATTTTAATATATAAAACTTATTTATAAATCATTTAAAAATTCTAGAAAAATTCCTAAAAATTCTAATAATTATTTTAAGGCTATAAATGACATTAAAATTTAATTAACACTAATTTAACTAGAATTTGAAAAACAGGGGTTTACAAGTCTTCCCTCCTTGAAAAATTTCGTCCTCGAAATTCACAAGGATTGAAGACCCGACAATATTCTAACATAGCAAGTAATGCAACAAAATGACTAAGGCTGCGATCGAAACTAACCTCTAAGGTATCAACCGGGAACGGGTGGTTCCCTCGCAGCGGTTGGATCGAACAAGTAAGGGAATCTCTCCCTCATGTCCGACTCCCTCTCCCAAGTAGATTCACCTGGGGAGTGACGGCTCCAAGCTACTCGCACTAGGGGTTTGACCTTGTTCCTCAGCCTCTTCTCTCTCCGGTCTAATATCTCCACTGGCTGTTCAGAAACTGTAAGGCTCGGTCCGACCTCCAACTCTGAATGATCTAGCACATGACTGGGGTCTGGAACATATCTCCTCAGCTGAGATACGTGGAAGACGTCGTGAACTCCTGCTAGGTTGGGTGGAAGTACAACCCTGTAAGCTACCTCTCCGATCCTGCCAAGTATCTCGAATGGCCCGATGTATCTGGGGCTCAGCTTCCCTCCTCGTCCGAACCGGATCGTCCCTCTGGTAGGTGATATCTTCACTAGCACCATATCACCGTCTGCGAACTCCATCGGCCTGCGACTAGCATCAGCCCAGTGTTTCTGCCTGTCCTGAGCTACTCTGAGCCTGTCTCTGATCATCCCAACTTTCTCTGCTGCATCCGTGATCATCTCTGGCCCAAGCATAACTCTGTCTCCGACATTATCCCAAAAGAGCGGTGTCCGGTACCGTCGTCCATAAAGCGCCTCGAAAGGAGATATACCAATACTGGCCTGGTAGCTGTTGTTGTATGAAAACTCTACCAAGTGCAGATGGCTCTCCCATGATCCTCCGAAGTCCAGCACGCAAGTCCTCAGCATATCCTCCAGTGTCTGTATCGTCCTCTCGGACTGCCCATCTGTCTACGGGTGGTACGCCGTACTGAACTTGAGCCTACTGCCCAATTCCTCCTGCAAGCTCCTCCAGTAGTGGGATGTGAATCTACTGTCTCTGTCTGATACGATGCTCACTGGCACTCCGTGTAGGCGAACTATCTGCTGCATGTATAGCTCCGCCAACTTCTCGGTGGAAAGCCCCACCTTGAAGGGTATGAAGTGCGCACACTTCGTCAGCCTGTCTACGATGACCCAGATGGCATCCTTCCCTCCTTGCGAACGAGGAAGCCCTGAAACGAAGTCTATCGTAATATGTTCCCACTTCCACTCGGGAATGGGTAACGGCTGCAACAAACCAGCTGGCCTCTGGCGCTCCGCCTTGACCTGCTGGCAAACTAGGCATCTCGAGATGAAACGCGATACATCCCTCTTCATCCCGTGCCACCAAAGATGTTCTCGCAAGTCACGGTACATCTTGTTAGCACCAGGGTGAATAGAATATCTCGATCGGTACACTTCCTGCAAAACTGCCTCTACTAGCTCTCCCTTCGGCACGCACAATCGGCTGCCATGCCTCAGGGATCCATCCTCCGCTATAGTGAAGTCATCCAGCAATCCAGCTAATGCCTGGGGTCGAAGTCTGCGAAGACTCTCATCTGTAGACTGTGCCTCCCGGATCTGCTCCATCAAACCTGACTGAATGTCAAGCGCCATCATCTGTATCACTGATCCTGGCCGAACTAGCTCAATACCGAGCTTCTCCAGATCCTCCCGCAAATGCCGATCAATCATCAGGTACCACGCCATCGGATGTCTGTTCAGCGCATCCGCCACCACATTTGTCTTCCCGGGGTGATACTGTAAATCGATGTCGAAGTCCTTCATCAACTCCAACCATCGTCTTTGCCTCATGTTCAGCTCTTTCTGCGTGAACACATACTTCAAGCTTTTGTAGTCAGTAAAGATTTCCACACGCTCTCCGTATAAGTAATGTTTCCATAACTTGAGTGCAAAGATCACCGCAGCTAACTCGAGGTCATGGGTAGGATAATTCCTCTCATGTGTCCGTAATTGCCTAGATGCATAAGCAATTACTTTCCCATGCTGCTGTAGAACACATCCTAGCCCCTTCCCAGAAGCATCACTGTAAATGGTGAAACCTCCAGAACCTGAAGTTAAAGTCAGAACTGGAGCGGTCGTCAGCCTCCTCTTCAGCTCCTCAAATGCCGCCTGGCAGTCCTCTGACCAGATGTACTCTACGTCCTTCCGTGTCAGCTTCGTCATGGGTTCAGCTATCCTAGCAAAGTCCTGGACGAACTTTCTGTAATAGCCTGCTAAACCCAGAAAGCTCCTGATCTCTGAAACTGACGTCGGAGCCTTCCACGTCTCAACTGCAGCAATCTTCCTGGGATCCACCGAGATTTCATCTCCAGTGACTACATGGCCGAGAAACTCCACTCGGTCTAAAAAGAACTCGCACTTCGGCAATTTGGCAAACAATCTCTTCTGCCTCAGAATCCCCAAAACTATCCGCAAGTGCTCTGCATGCTCCTCTGGCGTCTTCGAGTATATCAGGATGTCGTCGATAAATACTACGACGAACTTATCCAGATACTGGTGAAATGTCTTATTCATCAAGTTCATAAAGACAGCTGGCACATTTGTGAGACCAAATGGCATCACCAGAAACTCGTACTGCCCGTACTTCGTATTGAACGCCGTCTTCTGGATGTCTGTTGGCCTAACCTTCACCTGGTGGTACCCGGATCTCAAGTCTATCCTGGAAAACACCTTCGCCCCGCTCAATTGGTCGAACAAATCATCTATCATGGGCAGAGGATATTTGTTCTTGATAGTGATGGCATTCAAGGCCCGATAATCATTACACAATCGGACTGTACCATCCTTCTTAGGTACAAAGAGCACTGGCGCTCTCCATGGAGAAGCACTGGATCGAATGAAACCCTTTTTCAACAGGTCATCAATCTGCTCTTTCATCTCTATGGCCTCCTTGGGATTCACTCTATAGCAAGCTCGGGATACTGGTGATGAACCCGGCACTAGATCTATAGTGAACTCCACATCTCTGTCAGGCGGAAGTCCTGGAAGATCCTCTGGGAATACATCCATAAACTCCCTAATGATAGGGTGTGGCGGTGTTGCGTCCCCGACTGTCGCACAACAGTTCGGCTCTAGGCTGATCTCCGGCCCTGTCCTCCTGACACTGAATGGTGCTGTGCCTGGGGGACTGAACAAAATACTACCCTCATAGCAATCTATAGATGCATGGGCATAGCTAAGCCAGTCCATCCCCAATATGATATCATAACCGGGGAGTGGCATCACAAAGAATCGCCCTCTGAACTCTCTCCTGGCTATAAAAATAGAACATCTATAGATAGATCTAATAGGCACTGGTCCTCCTTCCGTCTTCACTCTACTAATCTTCGCAGTAGGTGTAGCTACTAGATGATGTTTATGCATAAACTCTAATGATAGGAAGCTATGAGATGCACCAGAATCAAACAAACATACAGCTAGAAAAGTATGCAAATAAACATGACCTGTAATGACGTCAGCTAAGTAATCCGGCTCCGAAACCTGCTCCGGCTCCGGCTCAATGGCTAGACTATAAACCCTCCCCTGAGGTCCCTTCTACTGCTGCAGATGCTGCCCGAACCTCTGCTGCTGAGTCGGGAGCGGTCCTCTAGTCTTCGCTACTGGGCACTCTCGAAGCTGATGGGTGGCAGACCCACAAGCCAAACACTGCCCCAACTTCTTCCTGCAGATGGAAGCGTCGTGGCCTACCCTCTTGCAAAATGCACAAAAACCTCCCTTCGGCTGCTGTCGGGGTCCCGGGGCTCTAACTGGCGGGGTCTGATGATGTGGTGTAGGGGGACGGTAAGTCTGCTGTGGCGTCGGCACTCTCTGCTGGAAAGCCTGACGTTTGGACGGACCCTCATGATGTACAGAAGCCGGCCTCTTACATGACAGAAGACGCTCCTCGATGCTCCGAGCTAACTCTAGGCTCTGGTAGTAGTCAGTCGTACCGTTCGCCACTATAAGAATGCCAATGTCTGGAACTAGACCATGGCAAAACCTACGGGTCATCTCCTCTGGATCAGCAACCAGACTAGGAGCAAAACGGCTCAGGCGACTAAACTCTCCCGCATAGTCATCAACAGAACGGTTCTCCTGCTGGATGTTCTGGAATCGTAGCCCTATGGCTACTCTAGCAGTGGTCGAGAAGAATTTCTTCTTGAACTGGGTCTTGAACTGGTCCCAGGTGGCTCTACCTCTCGCAAACAACGGCTCATTCCTGAACCAGACTACGGCTAAGTCTATCAGCAGAAATCCTGCTGCCTCGACCTGAAGGTCATCCGGCATCCTAACTCCCAGAAGCTTCCTCTCTACAGAATCTAGCCAGTCATCAGCTACTACTATGCCCTCAGTCCCTGAGAACTCCTTGGGATTCAGACCCATGAAGTCCTTGACCGTCCCCGCTCTCTGCCGTGGCTCTACATGTGGTGGGACCACGGGACGTCCCTCAGAACGCTCCATGCTCTGGCGGAGTAGGGTAGTCTGCTCCTGATGGGTTGTTAGGAACCCCTGGATCAGTGTGAGCAGCTGGGTCCCGTCGAGTGTGACGGAAGCCTGGGTGGGTATAGTGATAGGGGGTGGTGGAAGTATCGGGTCCTGCCGGGCCTGGGATGTGGAAGGTGGTATCTGGGTTTGTGGATCTGGGGAGTGGGGAAATGTGGTAGGTGGAGGTGTATCAGTCAACCGGTCAGCTGACTGGATATGAAGGGCCCCATTCTCGGGGGTAACATACTGGGATGAACGAGTAAGCACCATCTAAATTACACATAAAAAGACTTATAAGGACTTATTTAAAGCAAGCAATCATATGCAAGAAAATCTAATTATAATAGCAAACATGTGACATATTTCCTATGTTGCAATCCTAGTATTCTTCTAAGTGTTCTAAGCGTCTTTCCTAATGTTGTCTAATTACCTTAAGTTCCTAATTGCAGGCATGCTTGGTACAATAACGTAACCAAACAGTTTAGTCAGGACCTGCATGGGCCACCACTAAAAACATGTCACGACCCGCTACCCAAATTGTTGGGCCAGGCTGAGTCATGCCCAGCCTACGTTGAGATAAAACGTAGTAAACTGTTCTAAAGACAACAGGATAAGACTAAATGTGCTAACAGTTCTATAAGTGAAGAAGAATCATAAATGCTCTAAACACAAAAGTCGTCGTATATAGTAAAATGTCCAAGTACAAGTGAACTGAAATATAAAACTGGATACATGTCCAGTTACAAAATGATATAGTCTAATACATGTCTACTCTCAAAAGTCTAAGTAAACAAAAGACAACTAGGCGAGGTTCCCTGCAGGAACATCCTCGTAAAGCAGAGCCGGGTCCTCGGCAGTATATCCATAGTATGTGTCACAGAGTAACTCCTCCTCAGTAAGGATACCTACAACGTTATCCTGTCAGGACGGGAGCAAGTACTAAATCTAACAAACATATAATACTGATCATGTGATGAAAAGGAAATGACATATCATGTTGGTTCAGTTTTAGGTATGTTTTAGCATGGCGATAGATATACATTTTAAAGTTTAAAACTGTAGTAGGTGAGTGATCAGTCAATAGGTAATCAGGATGTACAGCGGTACATATCAATTTTCTGATGTGCACATACGTACACATAACGACATCGGTGTATATCCATACACAAACGCGGGACCAGATATACGATACAGATACATATAGAATGTAACGGTGCTCGGTAAATACATACGGAGAAGGAGGTCATGATCACGAACACTACTAGCAGTTTTCCCTTAACCCGTTATTTAAGCATGTGAGAGATTATGAGATACTGTATAAACATGGTAGAAACTGAAAGTAATACAACATGTGAAGTTCTAACTTGGTACCCCAAGGATCAGCATTTAACATGGTTGGTGATTCACAGTTTTATGGTTTATAGCAGTATGTAAAGTTCGTAGAAAGTACTTGCCTCTAGCAAAGCAAAATAAAATAAGCTACGATAACAATGCTATAGATGTCTGGTAGCTCGTCACTGTAGAAGTAAATACAACAACTTAGTTTTACACTAAGCTAAGACACTAGGACACTAATGGTGAAACACGACTTGTGATTGGGCACCTAGCCAAAATGATGTCTTGGCATAGGAGACCAAAGTAGGGTGACACACTATGTTAACTAACTTCCTAGGGTCTTTACACTAGTGAGGGATGGGGTTCAACACGACTAAAACTCCAAATAACACAAAAAACTACAAGTCGTAATTAATCAATAAATAAATCAAAAGATCATTGTGTTCTAACAATTTTTGAAGTAGACAAAAAGCCTAGTTTTTCTTAAAGTAAAGTACCAAGGTGATCCTTGTTAATCATAGAAATTAATTATAATTTTTCTGGAATTTATTAACCAGTACAAATATTTTATAAAAATCAGTTTTCCTAAGTATACAGAAAATAAGTTTTGATTTCATATGCCAAACTAGTGGCAAAATAGTAAATTAAATACTACAAAAATTATACTAAATTAGCCAACTTAACATAGTATCTAAAAACTATTTTTCCATAATTTTACCAATACTTTGAGTATTTTTAGAAAATCAAAAACAACATTGCACACAATAATTAATTATCTGCGTATTTTGTCCATGTATATAATTTGAACCAAAGTTCAAATACAGGACCCAAGGCCATGAATCAAGTCCAATATGACTTGTACAGGTCTTGAATGTGTGAAAACACATTTGAGCCCAAATACCCATGCTAGGCTTGGACACCAAATGGTTGCAGTAATTTAAATACACTAAAATACAATTTGGTAATAGTGCAAAATAAATATTAATATTTTAATAAGGTAAAGTTATGCATAGTGAAAATATGCATACAAATGTTTTAAAAGTACATATATATATATGTAAGGGAAAAATACTTAATTTATAAGGTATATATATATATGTATAAATATATATACATATATAGGAAAATACTTAACAATAAAGTGTATATATATATTAATATATATACATGAAAAATATATACATATATACATAATACATACATAAATGAATATATATATAAATACAAACATATTTATATAAAATTTACTAACTATAAAATATATACATATATATATAAAATACTGTCAAAAGCAGTATATACACATATATATATATATATACTAATATATATATATATATATATATATATATATATATACATATATATATATAAATATATATATAAAACTGAAAAAGAAAAAAAGAAAAAGAAAAAGAAACAGAAAAGAAAAGAAGACAGAAAGGAGGGGGCTCGAACTCGGGCTAGCAAAGCCGGGGGGGGGGTTTGAGTTACTGCGCGCTGGCCAGTGGGCCAGTTGGCCCGTTTGTTAGGAATAAGGTTGGGTTTATTTTATTTAGGTTTTAGTTGTTAAAAACAGTAACACGAAATATCGCTCTGTGTCCTGACAGTTTGGGACACAGAGTCTTGTATCCATACTCAGCACGACACGCACGAAATGATTCGGCCGTGTCCAAGCTTACCCAAAGACTGCCCGTGTCCTGGCGAGTCACCCACGCTAAATCGAGACACAAATAGACACGAACACAACTGACACGTACATGTCCGGCTAGTCAGGGGGGGTTTGAGTGTGCTGGCTGGCGGAGTAGGCGTCGGGGCGGTGGCGCTCGGGTGGCGACGCGTTCGCCTTGGCCGGGCGCGTCGAATGGTGGTGGTCGCGGCTGTCGAAGTCGACCGTGGAGGCTGGACGGGGAAGCTCGTCGGAGTTAGGGTTAGGGCTGGAGGTTTTTGGGGAAGACGGTGGCGTGGGCGGTCGTGGTGGGGTTTTAGGGTTAGGGTTTAGTCTGGGGAAGAGAGGGAGGTCATTTATAGGGAGCTAAGGCGGTCGGGCTGGCAGGAAATGGCGGGGGCAGGACGCGCTGGCGGTCGTCGGTCAGCCGGGTCGTCGGGGGAGTGGGTAGATTAGGTTTGCGTTTAGGTCCCCGTAGATTATGATATTACAGTTAGGTCCTAACAGAGGGTAGTTGCAAATAGGAATTTGCATAACCCACCCCGCACAGTTTATGTGCAAATAAAATTTGCACATAACAAATTTATAATTGTAAAACGATATTAAAACAATCTAATTAATTGCAAAAGTCAATTAAAACATTTTAGAAAATTGCAAATTAATATTTTAATATATAAAACTCATTTATAAATTATTTAAAAATTCTAGAAAAATTCCTAAAAATTCTAATAATTATTTTAAGGCTATAAATGACATTAAAATTTAATTAACACTAATTTAACTAGAATTTGAAAAACAGGGGTTTACACCATGGGCTTAAGTCATGATTAATTAAATAATTAAGCCATAAGTCATTTCATGAAATCACAAGCCATGACTTAAATTCACTAAACCAAATCCCCTCATTCTAAAACTATTTTCTAATGACTAAATAGGTTAACTCAAGTTAGACTAGGGTCACCATGGCTAGGGTTAGGTTCTAGGCTAGTCTACTAGGTCTCAGCAAGTCAAAGTCAAACTAGAATTCACCAATTCAACAAATCACCAAATAATTCAAGTAAGTCAAAATTACCAAATTACCCCTAGACTAAAAATCTTAATTAAATCATCCTAATGACATAGTTAGGCTCTAGGTCATGCAGTCTCTCAGGTTTCACTGGCAGCACATCAAAATTACAAGTCATGACTTAAATCAGTTTTTAAATAGTTTAAAAATTATTAAAAATCACTAAAAATTATAATATGAATCAAATATCAATAATTAATAATTATAATTACAAAATTTCAAAATTACCCTCATCTGGAAAACTGGGTGTTACACCATGTAGTCGTGCGGCCCGTCCAAAGACTTTCATGTTGATATATTTCTGGTAGAATTATGCCGTATTCCATTTTAATGATCTAATGCAGGTTTTATAAGTATTGTATTAATAAATATTATGGATATAATATTAGTTAATATTCAATGATAATTGTATATAATGTGTCATAGTACGTTTTTGGATTATTAGACTGTATATATATAAATATATATAAACATGAAAAATGAATATATATATATATATATATATATATATATATATATATATATATATTACTAGATATAATGATATTTTACTTTTGTATTATGTTAATAGTTAATAAGGGTATTTCCAGATTTTTATATTAATTAGAGTATCTAAGTTTGTATTGTCACTACCACATTTCTAGTTTGAGAGTATTTTTGTCATTTTTGGGGTTATTTGAATTTATTATAATTTATTTGAATTTATGGGAATTTTTAGAATTTATTTTGGAATTGTTTGAATGAGGGTTGACTTTGACTAGCAATGACCATGGTAGACTAACCTAGGAGCTAACCCTAGTTGAGTTTGGACTTAGTTAGGTTATGCAACCCTAGTTAGACTAGAGTTGACCCATGGTATGTTTATTTGACTTAAGTTAGATTTTTAAGTCATAAGCCATGACTTGTGATTAAACCTTAAATCAATAACTAGCCATAGAGGCCCAAAGCCCATTAACTAGTGCCTAACCCTAACCCTAACATTAATTGTCCAGCCACTACACTATCACGCCCCGCTCCCGTAGGAGCGATCGTCCTCGCTAATGCGTGATGCCGCACGAGCCTAGATTGTGCTCGTGCAAGGCAGTTTCATAACGGCCGATTACATCGACGACGACGGGGTCGTCGCACAGAAGTCCCAAGCAGATACATTGAAACATGCAGCGAAAATTAGAATAAAAACACATGAACACGAGTCATTCAAAAGAAGCTCTTTATTGATATTGAATACAAGATTACATTTGTGGGCGCAAGGCCAAATTACAAATTCTCTCATGCTCACTTTTCTCTCATTTTTTAAGTCACTCTGCTCTCTCTCATCTCTCTATACAAATGCTTGAACCAGCGGAAGCTTCGGAAGGCGATGTCCATACATTATGTCCTGTATAAGTCTTCGGTTTCACGCGGCCGCACGCTTCGAATCGCCAAGGAACTCCGTGCCTCGACGCATCTAAGCGAGCTCCGTGCCACGAGCTTCTACCTGTGCCTGCACATGAACACTGTGTGGGTGTCAGTACTCAACTGTACTGGTGGAGTGAGCTCCTCGCCCACCCATATAATACCTACACGTTCATTTACTTTGTGCAGCTTAAATCCCTTTCTATTGTCTTTCTAGTCGTGCCTTAGGATCAGTTTTAAGACTATGGACGCCTTGGCATATTTGTGTATGAGGACCATCCCATGCTTATACCACAACATTAACTCATACTTTACCTCAAGACCCCTTTTTTGTGCCAACAACGTTAACCTATCAAGTCGTGCTTGCCTTTCGGCCAAAATCAGAGACGCAACTAAGCGATGAGGCTTCATTTTCGTGTGACCGTACCACAAACCCTTGCTGAGGCCGTGCCTCGCAATTCAGTAAGACTTAACCATTTCGCCGCCTCGCGGCCCTTGCTACTTTGATCACCAACTGACCCAATCGAGACTTGTGAACTTAGTGTCGCTCAACCAACTTGTCTTACGGCGATTCCTGACTTAAACCCGCGATGACTCAATCAAACTTGTGCAACTCTATGCCAACATCTTAAGACTCGACGCCATGACTCGTGCCGAAGCACCACGCCTACGTTGAAACCAAATCTTAGGCCCAACGTTGTACTTTTGACTTGTACACACACCTTCAACTCGACTCCTTTATATAGCGCACTCAATACTCGACTAAATCCAAAGGCACACTCGCGGATTGCCACCGTCATGCCGACATCTATATGAACTTGGTCACTAGCACGACAAGCTATCTTGGACCTCCATTGGATATTAGGGTACGTTCGTAAAACGAGGCACGATCTCGTCGAATTTCCCCTAATAGCCGTCCTACGGCGTACCCCTTGGGTCAGGTCGTACACCATCCAAGGGTCCCGTAGGCCCGTGGTTCCCACTAGGCCAGATCGGTCCCGTGGCCGCGGCAACCGTCTGAGGAACAAAATCAAAACCCTTGTGCACCGGTACACAAGTTATCCAATGACCATGCAGACTCGACCCACTTCCTTATTTTAGGACCGTTTCATTCTTTACTTTTATTGTTTTACTATCTTTTGAGTTCCACATTCCAGACTTCATCATTTGAGACCCCTCGACGACCCACGATCGCGAGCATTCTTTCCATGTTACCGTATCATTTCATTCAACTCAGGAATGCCTATTCGATAGTCCTTTCTCCAAAACTCATTAAGTCGACCGTGGTTCATACCTTAACGCTAAGTCCGTACATTGTGTCTCAACCCGACTTACGTTCTACGCGACGCTATCGCCCAAGTCATATTTTATATGACGGGCCTTGGGATCGTGGGACTATTTAACTTGACAACCGCAGAATGAGCGGGACAGCACTTGGAATGACTTTGGTCGACCGGCATAACTTTGCCTAACTTACTCAAGCCTACAACTTAACCCGAGGGATGAGCAAAGGCTATGCCAAGCCTTGCGTTACGATAGCGTGCATGCTTTATCGAGCATTTACGCGACGACGCCTATGACTTAGGCAAGTTCTTAGCTTTTGTGTCGAAGACCAACTTTCCTTCTCCCAAGCCACGGGACGAAGGGCCGAGTGTCATTTTCAAAGCACGCCGTACACCAACTCTAGGCCGACCATAGGACGTTTTCCATGTTCTAACTTATTTCGACCTGTCGGGATTATTCCCTTAGCTATGTCGATTCGTCTCTTTTATTATCAAGCATATTATGCAAGTTGAAAACATGCGTTTTATTATGTGAAGGCAAAGATGAGACAAGTTCACCGAAACTACCCCACCTGAGCGAGCGGTCGCCTTGACCGAGCGATGTCTTCGAGTAGCCGTTGCAAGGCTAAGTCCGAACGCCGTCGGCGTTTCGATTTCTCTGATTAACTTTGCGGGACGGGGCACTACATACACCCATTGGAAACCCCCCTATAAGTATTCTCTTCCATTTAGGGCTAGCCTCTTTAGGAAAGAGCAAGTTTAGAAAGAGGTATTTTCCCAACTTCAAAAATCTCTAGAAAATCCATTTTAACTCCTTTTTAATCCAAACAAATTGCAATAGGTTCTAATTGATGTTTTCTTGCTGTTGGAATTTGGTATTCTCAGTTTTCTACCAATTTGAAGGAGTTTGGTAGCTTTTGGGAATCTTCATTCAAAGGGTTTTTGTGTTGGAGAACACCATAGGTAAAATCCTAATCCACCCATTAAAATTTGGTTTTAATTGCATGGATACCTAGTCCTAAGTATCCTGACCTTGTAGGAATAGGATTTGTAGAATTTTGTGTCCTGTACGTGTCCGTATCGGACACGTATCAGTGATGGCTGTTGGTGTTTGACGAAATGCCCCAATGGACATTTCGTTCTGTTTTTATGAAACTTTTTGAATGAAAAAATGTATTTTTGTGTCGCTTACACGTTTCCATTGCTCTGAGCTTGTATCGAGTTCGTGTCGTGTCGATTTGACACTCGTGCACATGTGTATTGCACCCGCGTGTGCGGCCTGGGTGAGTCCCCTGCTACTCGAGTGCGAGTGCTCGCTGGACACAAAGTTTGGACTCGTGCCACTTGGCATAGACCAAGGGGCAATGACTGACAGTCTCCCCCTTGAGTCTCGAGTCCAATAGTTTCGTGTCGGACACGCACGAGGCCTCGCTTTGGGATAACACTGACACTGTGCACTGGTTTTTTCCTCACTGACACGGCTTGTTCAGTCTGACACGACGACACGAGGACACGATTCAGGGTGTGTCAGACCTAGGTCTACCCTAGGCGCACCCACTGACATGAGCACGTGTCCTAGTTCGTGTCGTGTCGTGTACACGACACGCGTGAACATGTGCTCTTCACTGTGTCTGTTCAGTGCACTGTACTTACCCGACTTGGCATTTTGACCATTGGACACGTCTGTGTCGCATGTGGTGGACACGAATTGGACCCTAAAATACGTGTACTAGTGTGTTTATATTTACCAACCACTAATTACACATATTAGTTTGTTTATATGCATTAATCTCTATTTTCCCCAATTTTCTGATACGTGTTTATAACCACTGATTTCTCCCAGTTTTAATATGAATTTTGCCATATATTTTGGTTAGTTTAATGCTGTTAAGTCACATGTTTAAGTTCATATTATGGTTCTCCTATTAGTCATTTACCTGGGTGTAAGTTTTGGGTTGAAATTAATGTGTGTTGGATTCGAAATGCAAATGGAATGGTATGGACTGTTGAAAAGTCTGTTATATAAAAACCTGAGATGCTGTGGTTAAATGAAATGATTTTTCCCTTCTCTTTTAACTAAGTTTTGTTGAAATTTGAACTGAATTAACATGAATTATTATATGTTGTATTGATTCTTAATTCTAATCTGAGATTGTATGTGGAGTTCGAAATTTGATTTGGTGTAGGACTATTCAAGAAGACTGTAAATGGGTTCCTAAATTGATTCCTAAGTTTTCATTAAAAACCTGAGATTGTAGGTTCATATTTACATGTATATTTTGCTGTCAAATTGATTCCTGAGTTTTTATAAAAACCTGAGAATGAATGGGGGTTCAATGAACTGATTTTCCTGAGTTGTATTGGCCACTAAATTGTTTTCCTACTTGTTAACTGTATGGGTTTCATTTCCTGTTACATTTCTGAACTGGAGTTTAAGGGATTCATGTGATTTCCTCTCACACTCTATTTTTTCTGCACACACATTTGTGGACAGTCCCCCTCACCTCTATCTCACACACCACCTTAACATACACACACACTAGTTGGCACTTTGCATTCACATCACCCTTGCCACACTCTACTCTATTTCACTCACCCTCTTCACTTCTTCACATGTACACTTCACATTTCACTAACACTTGGCCTATGGCACACACTCATATCACTCATGCACACACACACATAGCCCTCTTTATATATATATATATATATATATATATATATATATATTAAATGCCATGTTATATATAGCTAATGTGTAGTGATGCATGCCTATATATATATAGTTAGTTTCTTCTATGTATTGTTCTTGAATGCCTAGTATAGATAACTTGAATATTGGACAAGTGTGACTTGTGAATGTGTGTGTTGGCTTGATTTAGGCTTGGATAGCCTTGAAGTGGTGTGTACTAGCTAGTGTAGGCTGGTGTGACCTAGTATAGACTAGTTTAGACTTGATAGCCTAGTTTAGACTTGGTTAGACCTAGTTAACCTAGTTTGACTTCTAGGGTCGACTAGAGTTGACCAAGAGTTGACTTTGGCCTAGATTGACCTAGATTCATGTAGAATGCATTGTAGTGTTTTATTTTACCATTCTGGACTTGTTGTGACTTGTGCTGTTCTAAATATGAGCCAGACACCACTCCTCGGACAGTACTTTTCAGTTGGACACTCAGATACCAGGCGAGTACATTCTCTGATCATTTCATATCCTGTTAGAATTATTTTCCTGCTTTAGATTACTTTACTTGATGCTGTCACGTTGGTAACACGGATTAGTACTATATGGATCCATTCTTGAGATGTTATCCCCTCAGGGAGCATCGTATACTACATGTTCTGTGCGTTTCACTTACATAGTGTATCACTATGCTTCACGATTCTTCGATCACTTGTGACATGTACTCTCACGATCATAGAGTCTTCCCAGAATCATCCATTTATGGGCATTTCCAGAATCACCCATTTATGGGTATTCCCAGAATCACCCATTTATGGGCTATCCATGTATCACCCCTTTGTGGGCCTTTGCATGGAATCATAACATAACCTGGTTGGATCCTTGTGTATTGATTGGGGGTACGGAGGAGTAGAAGTAGACATGTGAATAATATCCAAGTAGTGTAGTTCCCAGAATCACTCCATAGTATAGTTCCCAGAATCTCCTATGCCATTCACATGTTTATATTTTACTCTGACTCACTAGCCACTGTTAGTTCTCTACTTATAGTAGATATTTCTATTACAGTTCTCTCTCTCTGTTTACATATTGTATTTCTTTCAGATCATGTATCTTACTTTACTGTATGATTATATTTTCTAACCTGCTATGATCTGTTGAGATGTATTGTGCTCGCTCCTGTCCTGACTGGACCTGTTGAAAATATTACAGAGGACGAAGAGGAGGCTAGTGTGGATACCTATTACGATGCCACCTTAGATGAGATGTTGGACCTGGACCATCAGCAGGCTCCACTAGATGTGGATGACATACCCTTAGACTAGGATGTTTTCATTTACAATATTCTATGGATGATTGTACATATTGATACTTGGGATCTGGGATTATGTATTTATCTTAGACACTTAGACTCTCTATTTGTACTTGGGATTCCTTCTATTTCAGCAGTTTATTTATCTATCTATATGCTATTTTATCATCTGTATATCCTTGAGTTCTATATCATATCGTGCTTCTTCTTCCTTAGTTGTGATTGAGTTTACTTTTATCATGTCACTCCCATTCGGGGAGTATAAACTGCTTAGTATATTATTGCTAGATGTTGTGACCTAGGACAACGTTCTACCGCCGACACTGCGGCGTAGGCTGGACGTACCCACGTCTCGTGTCCTTACTCTAGGGTACGGGTCGTAACACGTATACATATAGTTAGAGAGAGAGAGAGTCATATATATATATATATATATATATATATATGCCTATTTATATGGTTTATAAATGAGCAAGGGAATAATAAAAAGAAAAAAGAAAAAAAGGCAACTCAGCCCAAAGCAACCCAGCCCAGCGCATGAAACCACATCAGCCCGAGCAAACCATGCTGCGCTGGTGAGTCCCTAATGCAAACCCGAGCAACCCGTTCCCATTCGCTCAGAAGCACACGGCTAGCCGAGGATGCATATATAACTAGAAATCGAGAGATGAGGAATTGATAAACCCTAAACACGAAGCCAATACCTCGTCGACACCCCCGTGCTCCTACCCAACCGCCTGCACGCCACTGTAGGCCGTTGCACCACCGGAAGACGCACGACTCGACAGAGAACAGAGTATTCCCTGTTCTTCGAGAACTCCAAGTACTATATTTTCGAGTCCTATTTCTTTGTCTATGCTAGATAAATCTGCGATCCAGAAATTTCTACATAGAGGTTACATGAGCCTCTTTCATCCCCATCAAGTAGGTAGAGTTATACGACATCAATCGCTAAGAAAATCGAATCCCAAAACCACGAAAAACTGTCCAAACACAGAACAGTGAACCCGGTCCCAACCCGTGAGTTCGAAGTGAAATTCTGAACCCAATACTAGAAATTTCCAAAATCGACTTAAAGATAGACCTAGACAACCTATAGGGCTGCTACGTCCAATTTACAGAAGTCGATTTGATCGACTAAACGTCGAGAAATCGGCAACCCAAATTGACCAAAAAACTTTTTTTTTCAAAACAATAGAAAATAGAAAAGCCCTTCGATACGACGTGCGTCCCACCAATCCGGGCGACGTGGTCGCGAACCGAAAGCATCAAAAGGTGCGTATTGGCTTCGTGGACGTGTGACATTTGACGGAATTCAAATTAGTCGCGTGTGCGCGACGAATTTGATGCGTATCTATCAAAATTCACCGTATCGACCTTTGTGCAAATTCCTCAATTACTTTGTGCAGGCTCGTCAGATCGAGACGAAACTTGCGCCAACAGGACCGTATCATTTTTCTGGTCCTGTATACCAAGTTTGGTCCAATTCTGAGACAGTTGATTGGACGGCCGTTTTGCGGGCCCCATGGTCCGATTCAACGGGCGATTTTGTGCACGGCCTGCCGGAATCCAACTTTAGACATACGGTTGGGTTTGTATCATCAAAACGAATTCGTAGATATGTAGTTTGACGACTTTAGAGATCATTGACTCTGGCACGCTTTTCGGTGCAAAGCGGGTCCAACGGCGGACACCGTTTTGACCCGAAATTACCATTTTGCACCTGTGTCCAGAATTGGACTTAAGGACAGGCAATTCTAGCTAATTTGACTGTTCTGAAAGCGTTAGTACTATTTATTTTAGCATCTGAAGACTTCTGTATGTGTTGACTGATTGTGGCTCATTGAGTGGTATAGTATTATTGGTTTCGCCAGCTAAGGACCTCAGACAAGTACACTTTCTGGTTGCTTTTGATTCATAGTAGTCTTTTCATTTCATGCTTATACATATGTCTTGCTGCTTGTTGACACGCTCATCACACGGAGTAGTCGGGAGGGAAAATATCTTAGTAGACTTGTGGACTACCCAGAACTATCTCTCGTGTCTTTCGTGGAGAATAGCATCTGCACACGACACGTGCAGGATACCGGATTTACCCCCTAGCCGTTCATATGTCAAAACTGATATTTCACATCACATAGGTAGTTGTATTTTATTTGCTTTTTTTGTCTTCTTCACCTCTTGTCGTGTCACCTGTTACTTTTTAGTTTTCATCTCTCATATGCTATTTTCATGTCTTGTTAGTTCTATTGTGTTTTCGCATTGCCGTCGGTTTGTGTGCTTGTTCCATTCCTGACTGAAAATCAACATTTTTTAGGTTTAGCCGCGATCACTCTTAGCACTGAGAAGACATGGGTATGCTGAGGTCGACCTAGATAGTAGAACTAGCTGTCTTTACTATTGTGTGAGGTATTGTATTTTTTTCAAATATAAATATTTTAATAAGTTTAGAAATGTGAATGAGCAATAAAGTTTATTTTGAGCATTTATTTCTTGCGGGCTTGACAGCATTCTACCGTCGACTGCGGCGTAGGCTGGCTTGGACACGTCTCGTATCCGAAAAGCGGGTGCGGGTCGTAACAAGTTTTTGTGGTAGCCCATGCAGGTCCGTCTTCGCAAAAGATTGCGAACTCGTGATAGTACTTAGTCGTACTATTGCGAGCCTGTGACTAAGAAGTGCTCATTCACAACTAGGAGTAAATCAATTTTAAGTGAATGGTTAGGACTAGGAGTCCCTAATTTAAATTGACATTTGGGTAGTTAAGATTGCTACATAGATCCTACTAGATGACTTTCATGGAAGGATACACTATCGTATTTTGATTTGACGGTATTTCTCATGAGGGTAGATTCGTAACATCTTCCCGAAAGTTTAAAAATATCCTTTTATTTATTTATTTGAATTAAAATGTGATTTTCGAATTTTATAAATATTTAGTATAGACGGCCTTAGTCACGGTTAAGTTTTGGAATGCAAGACGACAAGAATTTTGGCACTGAGAGTGCAGTCGAGTGCCTTGACTAGTGTTCTAGCCATGATAGAGAAGCCCGAGTCATAGGTGTGCACTAACTAAAAAAATCAGGCCAAATCGCGACATAACCCTAGGAATAAATTAATTATTTATTATTAAGATTCTTGACTTTTAGAAGACCCGGTTGTTCCAAACTAGTCCGAATCCCACCCAAGTCCTGATGGTCACGTAGTGCGACCAACGCCGTCCGTATTGATATATAGAAGTGTATATATATTTTGGGTAGTCCATTTCTAATATTGGGAATAATTTCTATAAATTATATATTGAATATAATATATGTATTATTGCTATTTAAATTTGCATTTTCTTAGAAATAGGATAATCTCCTCTTAGAATGATAATTTGAAATTTTTGGGATTTACTTAGGCTATACATGTGTATTTGTGTATAAATATATTCAAAATAGATAGACATAGTGCTTTATACATATTTTTCCCTCGATCTTGCATATTAGAGATATATATATTTAAGTTTATATTTCTTTTGTCTTCGGTCATTTTCTCCCTAATCATAATTATTTGTCCAACTTTATCTTATGTTTTTTCTAAACATCGCCATATCATAAGTTCGTATCACTTATATTCTTTTCCTTGGATCTAAGGAATTATTTTTCTAATAACTTCTCACTCAATTGTCTATTAATCTCGAGTTAAGTTTATGGATTCAAAAGCTTCCTCTCAATCGTTGAATATTGGATATCCGTGAAATAAGAATTATAAGATTTTTTTTACTTATCTTGCCTTCGATCATGTCCTTCCTAATCAATCGTTTAACTTTCAAAACTGATACCTCCCCTTCAAGAATGGATACGTTGCTTTCCTATAATGATCAATTTGTTCAAATTTCTAGCTTTCTCCATCATAGTCAATTTGTTTCAGGATTTTGAACCTCCGTTGAGATTTTAAGGATGTAGTTGAAAGGATAATCAGTGACTTATGATGGTAGACAGCCGCGCACTGTCACTTTTTATTTGACTTATGGAGACTGTGGGTTCACTGCAGCCAGTAGCGCACTAGCGAGGCATGATCCCTAAGTTGAAGTAAATCTCGAGTAAGTATAAGTTATCAAATGTTGTCAAAACTATATCTTGGTCGTCCTATCTTCGTCTTTAAGTTGTTATGTCCAGATTGGATAGAGTTGATAGGGTATTCGTTACCGTATCCTTGCTTGAGTCGTAGAATCAAGAGTTTATTGCAGCTAGCTGTACACTGGCGAGGCATAAATTCTTGGTAAAATGACTTCGATTATATTTACGAGTTTTGAATACCATAGAGACTACGTCTTATTGACATATAACTGTTAAGTTTTCCAATTGATTTGTGCATATTCCTAGTCACAGTCTTCTCAATAAACCAATAATTCTTCCTTCCTTACCCTTCTATTTTTTAGATTGTTATTTTAATATAATTTCGACTGGATTTCTAAACCTATCTAGATTTTGATTCTAAACTCGTGCCTAAATAATTGTGGATAAATATCTTAAGCATATCGAAACGATTCTGGATTTGATCATCCTTGAACAATTTCGATCGTGACTAGACTCCTTTTTATTATACCTCGATCAAGTCAAATTTGTATCCTTTTCGAGGTTTGATTCTATACACAATCGATCGTGTTAGAGCGGGTTCGATTTGGATCATCCTTAAATACCTTTTGATCATGACCAAACTATTCGATTCTATTTCGATCGTGCCAATTTGCCTGTCATCCTAGAATTCAAATTCCATGATCGTGCCTAAATAATTTTGTTCAACTAGTTGTTCGTACTAAGATAATTTCAATCGATCTTACACCATTTTATCGAGACCAAATCATGGCTAATGTTATACCTTCGTTCCAACTACGGTCATGACTAATTTGATCATGATCATGCTCGTGCCAACTTCCTATTTTCACCTTGCTTGGATGACTTGCACGATTAGCCTTGATCATGACTGCCTCTTAAACGCGATTAAAACCATGCTTAGATTTCATCGAAAACTTTGGTCATTCCTTAAAAAGCTGGTAATGACTCAACCATGCTAACCATAGGTGGTTCGTGCCAACCATTTAAATCTTGGTCGTTCTTAAAAACATTTGCTTGTCAATTAGACCATTTGACCGAAAACAGGTCGTACCAAATCACATCCTCCTTTTGTTTAGTAATCTTTGTCATTTTTACGCGTAACTAATTAGATCATGAATCATATCCCTCCCTTGATTATACCATTCGTCGTTTTATTCATATCAATAAAAAAAATTAGTTTCTTGATTATTCTTCATAGTCATGCCTAATCGTGCTCTTTGAAATTTTGAATATAAAATATTTTAAGGTGGGTAGAATTGTGAACCCACACCCCTGCTTTCAAAATTTTTATTTTTTATTTTTGGTTTATTTTAATAAATTTTAGTTAGAGAATAGATTTTATTTGTAACCACTATCGAATATATTTTGATGACAGCAGAATTTTTGTCAAACTATTTTGGATTTAGAATTTATAAAATATCGTTTAAAATTATTTGCTAATATTAATTATCAATTAAATTCATTTTGTTATATTTTAATTAGTTGATTCAGTCTTGGACTAGCAAAGGTATGTACGGTTTAGATAATATACACAATATTTTCCAAGTCCTTTGATAAACATATTATTCGTTTAAATTATTATTGTATTATATTTAGATTCGATCAAATGCATTTTTAACATTCTAATAAAATCTTGAATTATTTAAAAAAGAAAATATTATGGATTGATTTTGATTTGATAAATCCAATATTTATTTAAAATCTTAGAAGAGATTTTATTCCAGGATTATTTGAATTACTATTTTATCAAGAGCTATATTAAATTCAAATTATTACTATATTATTTTAGAGGATATTATATTTGTGGAAAATATACAGCTATAGGTATCTGAATTGTTATTAACAATATTTTGACAATTGATTTTAATACAAGGATTATTTAAAGTAATAGGTATTATTTTAGATGAAAATTTTATGAAAGATTTAGGGCATTATTGGGTCAAATTCTTTGATTTCCATTTTCGGAGTTTCGGAAATTTTTATTAATTTTATTTATTTATTTATTCACATATTTTATTTGTCGGGATTGAAGGCAGATTTCGTCGATACTTTGTTTACGATTATTTTCCTTAGCAAATTTGTTTCAAAATTGAATATAAGAGCATTTTCGAGCTTCGAACCTTTTCTTTCTATTCCGGGGTGACGAATGATCGTGCTGTCTAGAATTTCTCAAAAATTCTTAAAATAGTATAATATTTGCTTGACTATTGAATATTTGGTTGTTTATAGATATGAGGGATTATAGATGCCATACGTCCTAGATATCTGTTGGTAGAATTGTTAGCAACTAGTTAGAAGATTTTAGTGACCGTATTTTGAGGAGTAGTGTGACCAAAGGTGGGTAGAAGTCCTCAAGTATTCGAAATTATAAAATGACTAGAGAAAGTCATAAAATATTTTGAGAAATTAAATTTGAGGAGATTAATGTAGTAGTAGACCTTGAATTTTAAGGAATAGTTACGAATTAGAATTTCGAGGACGAAATTATTTTAAGGTAGGTAGATTTGTAGCTCCCCTTCCCAAAAATTTAGAAATATTTTTTTATTATTTATTTGATTTAAATGGGGATTTTAGAATTTTATAAATAATTATTTAGTTACGGTAAATAATTTTAGCCATGGTTAGGAATTGGAGTACAAGGTGACTAGAAATTGTGGCACGGATAGTGCAGTGGCGTGCCTTGACTTGTGTATTAGCCATGCCAAGGAAGGTCGAGCCATAGTGATGTCCTAACTAGGAAAACCAGGCTAAGTTGTGACATGACCATTGTAAATAGTTTAAATTAACTATTAATTATATTATTGACTTGTAGGAGACCCGGTTGTGTCGATTTAGCTCGGACTAGACCCGAACCGAAATCGAGCCCATGTAGTCGTGCGGCCCGTCCAAAGACGTTCATGTTGATATATTTCTGGTAGGATTATGCCGTATTCCATTTTAATGATCTAATGCAGGTTTTATAAGTATTGTATTAATAAATATTATGGATATCAATATTAGTTGATATTCAATGATAATTGTATATAATGTGTCCTAGTACGTTTTTGGATTATTAGACTGTATATATAATCGTATGTACACCCGTTATTGGTTTATTAAATTTCGTTACCCTTATTATTTTATTATTATTATATTATAACGGTTATTACTTTTAAGGTATATATATATGTATACATATAGTTAGAGAGTGAGAGAGAGAGAGTCATATATATATATATATATATATATATATATATATATATATATATATATATATATATATATATGCATAAATATATGCCTATTTATATGGTTTATAAATGAGCAAGGGAATAATAAAAAGAAAGAAAAAAGAGGCAACTCAGCCCAAAGCAACCCAGCCCAGCGCATGAAACCACATCAGCCCGAGCAAACCATGCTGTGCTGGTGAGTCCCTAATGCAAACCCGAGCAACCCGTTCCCATCCGCTCAGCAGCACACAGCTAGCCGAGGATGCATATATAACTAGAAATCGAGAGAGGAGGAAATGATAAACCCTAAACACGAAGCCAATACCTCGCCGACACCCCCGCGCTCCTACCCAACCGCCTGCATGCCACTGTAGGCCGTCGCACCTCCGGAAAGATGCACGACTCGACAGAGAACAGAGTATCCCCTGTTCTTCGAGAACTCCAGGTACCATATTTTCGAGTCCTATTTCTTCGTCTATGCTAGATAAATCCGTGATACAGAAATTCCTACATAGAGGTTACATGACCCTCTTTCATCCCCATCAAGTAGGTAGAGTTATACGACATCAATCGCTAAGAAAATCGAATCCCAAAATCACAAAAAACTGTCCAAACACAGAACAGTGAACCCGGCCCCAACCAGTGAGTTCGAAGTAAAATTCTGAACCCAATACTAGAAATTTCCAAAATCGACTTGAAGACAGACCTAGACAACCTATAGGGCTACAAGACCCAATTTACAGAAGTCGATTTGATCGACTAAACAACGAGAAATCGGCAACCCAAATTGACCAAAAAATTATTTTTCAAAACAATAGAAAATATAAAAACCCTTCGATACGACGTGCGTTCAGCCAATCCGGGTGACATGGTCGCGAACCGAAAGCATCGAAAGGTGAGTATCGGCTTCGTGGACGTGTGGGCTTTGACGGAATTCAAATTGGTCGCGTGTGCGCGACGAATTTGATACGTATCCGTCGAAATTTACCGTATCAACCTCTGTACAAATTTTCCAATTACTTTGTGCAGGCTCGTCAGATCGAGAAAAAACTTGTGCCAACAGGATCGTATCATTTTTATGGTCCTGTATGCCAAGTTTGGTCCAATTCTGAGACAGTTGATTGGACCGCCGTTTTGCGGGCCCCATGGTCCGATTCAACGGGCAATTTTGTGCACGGCCTACCGGAATCCAACTTTGGACATACGGTTGGGTTCGTATCATCAAAAAGAATTCGTAGATATGTAGTTTGACGACTTTAGAGACCATTGACTCTAGTACGCTTTTCGGTGCAAAGCGGGTCCAACGGCGGATACCGTTTTGACCCAAAATTACAGTTTTGCTCCTGTGCCCAGAATTGGACTTAAGGACAGGCATTTTTAGCTAATTTGACTATTCTGAAAGTGTTGGTACTATTTATTTTAGGATCTGAAGACTTCTGCATCTGTTGACTGATTGTGGCTCATTGAGTGGTATAGTATTATTGGTTTTACCAGCTAAGGACCTCAGGCAAGTACACTTTCTGATTGCTTTCGATTCATAGTAGTCTTTTCATTTCATGTTTATACATATGTCTTGCTGCTTGTTGACACGCTTGTCATACGGAGTAGTCGGGAGGGAAATATCTTAGTAGACATGTGGACTACCCAGAACTATCCTCCGTGTCTTTCGTAGAGAATAGCACCTGCACACGACACGTGCAGGGTGCCGGATTTACCCCATAGCCGTTCACATGTCGAAACTGATATTTCACATCACATAGGTAGTTGTATTTTATTTGCTTTCCTTGTCTTTTTTACCTCTTGTCGTGTCACTTGTTACTTTCTAGTTTTTATCTCTCATTTGCTTTTTTCATGTCTTGTTAATTCTATTGTATTTTTGTATTGCCGTCGGTTTGTGTGCTTGTTCTATTCCTGACTGAAAACTAATATTTTTCAGGTTTAGCCACGGTCACTCTTAGCACTGGGAAGACATGGGTATGCTGAGGTCGACCTAGATAGTGGAACTAGCTGTCTTTACTATTGTGTGAGGTATTGTATTTTCTTTCAAGTATAAATATTGTAAATGTTGTAATAAGTTTAGAAATGTGAATGAGCAATAAAGTTTATTTTGAGCATTTATTTCTTGCGGGCTTGACAGCGTTCTACCGTCGACTCTGCGGCGTAGGCTGGCTTGGACACGTCTTGTATCCGAAAAGTGGGTACGGGTCGTGACAATCTCGGATCCCATTGATGATATCTCCGATCTTCCTGCTAGAGTCACATCCGTCCAGCGCACGTCATTGTTCATTCCAGATGTACCAGGACACCTCACACTCAAAGAATAAGTGTCGGATAGATTCATTATCCAAGTCACATAGTGTAATGCCCTGCTTCGTACGGTGCATTACGATGAGTCGTTGACTCGAAGAGTTGCGTTGACCCGACGAAGTATCGATGCGAATCGATGCAAAGCATAAGTTCGATTTGAACAAAGTATTGACTTCGAATTGATCTGGTGTGCAAGCTATGCTTTTACGCTGAATCATAAGGGGTCGACATTTTTGCCTTGTTCACTAAGGTGTCCGCAAAACCAAATCGTCGCCTTGCAACGGATTGTGGCATGGGCACGGTAGGCCGAATCAGTCGAATAGTTTAACGGAGTGGCTAATTCAGGAGAGTTAGCCATGCAACCAAGTTATGTAATCGAGCCGCTTCAGCTCGGCGAAACGACAAGGCGTATCGACTTAAGGTAGGAGGGTTCTTGACTCTCTCTCTCCCTACTCCTTTACATCTAATAAATTATATCCTTATATGCGATTGTGGCTATTGAGTTAGCGAGCGTGGCTAGGGCGATCAAAGGTCTTAGTGTGTGTCGAACATTAAGAATAGAACATTGAACAATTGAAGCGACATGTATCAATTGTACAGGTCGCGGTAGGACGGTGATGGTAGAACATTGAAAGACAATATCGAGATGTGCATCACATGCACGACTCCGAGAACATTGAATACTAGGCCTAGAACACTAATTATGGCGTTAAGCGTGCCTTCGTGCATGGAAGCTACAAAATGATTAAGTAAGCGAAATAGGGCGAGTTGTGGTGCAATGCCGCGGAACCTGTCATAATATTGAAAGATATACTTCGTGCATCGAGGTATGCAGTTATGGAACAATTGCTACGGAACTGTCGTTATATGAATAATTTATGAATGGAACGCGTTGGGTATAAGATACGAAAAGTGTTAAGCCGTTGGGCGTCGTGCATTAATACGGATGTGTTGGGTCATAATGCCGATGGAACTTGAGATAGAATGACGGATTATGTTTATGGAATGTGAGATTGGTTGGAATGATATGACTTGTTTGCTATGACGCGTATTGCATGGTCAATGGACTTGGATGGCCCGTGCACGGGTGCGGCTTCCCTCGAACGGTTACGACCGGGGCATCGGGACCGTTCGACCTAGGAGGGGATTATGTATGGTATTATGGTGCACATCATTAGGACGGATTGCGACCGGCCAGTGTTGTGATAAGCTATGATATCAATAAGTTTGAGATTCTTCAGATACTGGGCTAGCAACCCGTACTGGAGCGATCATAGGCTTACACACTACCAGAATAAGTCGTTTTAGCGACGCCTAAAGACGTCGCTAAAATGACAAATTTCGTCGCTAAAAATATTTACCGAAGCAATTACCAACATTTTGGACTTGTCGCGGAAACTTAAGTCGTTGATCTTTAAAACGTCGCCAAACGTCGCAAGTACCGACGTATATATACGTCGATATATTACCGACGTCTACCGTCGTGTCGTCGGTGGATTACCGACGTTTACCGACGTATATATACATCGGTATGTTACCGACGTCTACCGTCGTATCGTCGGTGGTTTAGCGACGTGTTTAAAGTCGCTACACGTCGGTAAAATCCTGGGAATTTACCGACGTTTACCGTCGTTTAAAATGTCACTAAATGTCGATAATTCCTGGGATTATTACCGACGTTCACCGACGTTTACCGACGTATAAGGACGTCGGTAAACGTCGGTAGCCTGAAAATTTTTGCAGATGTACCGACGTTTACCGATGCAAACGTACGTCGGTGGACGTCGGTAAACGTCGGTAAACGTCGCTAAATCTGCAAAAAAATAAAATATAGAATGTCCTTTTCTCCCTGCAGTTTAAAAAGATAACCATAACCAACAGGAATGAACACTCAATAACACACACCATATATACACACACACACCATATAACCAACAGGAATGAACACTCAATAACACACACCATAACTAACAGTCCACATTCACTGTTTTGCTGAACACAGGCCATATACACACACACCCATGTGAATGACACACAATCACACACACACCCATGTGAATGACACACAATCACACACACACTATTTTTCCTCACTGTACACAGGTTTCAGTCCCTACATACACAGGTTTCAGTCACTCCTACACACACATACTCACTCTCTATCGCACACTTGTCACTCTGCCTTTCTAACTCTCTATCTTTCTATCTTCCTATATATATATATATATATATATATATATATATATATATATATATATATATATATATAATGAAAATATATATATATATATATATATATATATATATATATATATATATATATATATATATATAATGTAATGTATATAAATATGTATGTGTATGTAATATGCATCTAAGTATATTATGTATATATGTAGGTATCCTATATATTATATTATGTGTGTGTACCATTATATATATATATATTATATATGTATGTGTGGTATACATATAGGTAGCCTATATGTATATATATATATTTTTTTTTTCCTATAGGTAGCCTATATATATATATATATATATATATATATATATATATATATATATATATATATATATATATATATATATATATATATGTATGTATGTAATATGGGATTTCCATGTGTAGGCCTAGATGCAATAATAGGTTGTGTGATGTTGGTTTTGACTTTGTATTGTATAGGTTGTATAGGCTTGATATACTAGCATAGGCTAGTTTAGCCTTGATTAGACTAATATAGACTTGTTAGGACTTAGAACGATTGTTAAACCTAGTTAACATAACCTAGACTTGTTTAGACCTAGAATGACTTGTTTGACCTAATTTAGACTTGTTGGACCTAGTTTGACCATAGTTGACCTAGTTTGACTTCTAGGGTTGACCAGAGTTGACCAAGAGTTGACTTTGGCCTAGATTGACTTCTAAACGTAAACCACAGAAGCACATTAACATCCAATTGAAACGAATAATGACATAAGCAACAGTATAACACAATGTAGCAGGCAACAAATAGAATGGGATCCAACAAATAGATTAGGATCCAACAAATAGAATAGGCACAACCAACAAGTATCCAAATAACCAAGTCTACACCAAATAACAAAGTCTACAATCAAATAACCAAAGTCTACACAAAATAACAAAGTCTACAACCAAATAACCAAAGTCTACACACAACCAACTAGGGATCTGGTGCAGGAGGGGCACCACCGCGACGAAAGGATAAGAACAACTCATACTCCTCAAGTGAAATCGATACCGATGGAGCAGGCAGTGACGTCGGTGGAGTCGGTGTCGAAGAAGAAGGCGGTGGAGGCGGCGGAGTCGACGACGATGAAGGTGCACCCGGAGGACCAGCACGCTCCAACGCTGTAAGTCGCTGGTGGTATGAATCCATGATAGATAACATTCTATCACTGCTCTGGACCATCGAATCCTGCGCCAATCTCAGCCTCTCGGCCATGGTCACCTGTCCTGTCTGCAGCTCCGTCACCGTGTGCTCTAATCCTTCAACGCTGCGCTCTGTCCTCTCAGTCATCTCCATGAGCTCCATAATGTCGCGGTCGAGCGCATCCAATCGTGCTAGCAGCGCAGGATCGTCCGTAGGGTGCTGAGACTCCTCCTCGATCCGTCGTAGCAGGTCGTCACGGAGAGACTCCCTCATCTGGGGGACTCGGGCAGATTCCTGGGACGGCTGTGGACCATGCACACTAGCAGGAGATGCCCTAGAGGAATGGGTTACAACTAGGGCGCCATAGGATCCCGTACCGTAGTACGTACCCCTACGGAGTCCACCAGCGGCGGTCATCCGCAGCTCGTCCGCCGACGGAGCTTGAGTGGGCTGCGAGAAAGTACCGGCCTCTCCTGCATCAGGTGCACTAGCAGCCGTCCGTTCCCGCAGCCTCTGATACTCGGCCTAGAAAGTATGGATAGTACTCTATAATTTCTAATTTCTAATTAATGAACTTATTATTACTAACTACATGAATATTTATTTGCATCATATTTACTAAGTTATATTAAAATTGACACGAAGTATTAAATTAAGATTACATATTGCAATACTTACATAGGACTGCTTGGCCCTCTCGTCAATAAGGTCTTCGTCCTTCCGATGGGTAGCCAGGAAGACGGTCACCATGTCGGCGTTACCGACCTTCCTTACCTGTAATTAAATATATTATCTTAGTAATAATTTATCGGTTTTGTATTAGAATAATATTTCTAAAAGAGAAAGACATACCAGACGACGGAAATGTTCCGTCATCAGAATCGACCCACCGCACCACTTCGAGGCATGTTGCCTAGCCGCCTTGGCCTTCTTCGACTTCTCCTTGTACCTTGGCTCGTCGAATCGAGCCTTCATCGCATTCCACTGATCAGGGGTGATCCAACCTTGGATCGGCTTTCCGGCACGATCACGATCCTTCTGATCATTAATAGCGTTGCGGATCAGCTTGGCAGCGACGGCAGGAAACATCCCCTCGATAAGCTCGGCCCGGTGCGGTGGATAGAAAAATATATCCTAGAAGAGCACAAACCAAATATTTATCAGTTATATATAATATACAAAAATTATATGATTCATGTTAAAAGTAAATATATTTTAACCTTGAAGCGCGCAAACCAGAAGGCCTTCCTCTCGTCCGGAGCATCAGAGTAGTTAATCCAAGCACCACCATAATTATGTCTCAGCATGTGGCCTAGACGTCTCTATACCTCTGGGGGACGATATCTATACAAACATATTATATTCATGAAAAAAGTTAATTTATGATAAAAAAAATTATAAACCAAAACACCTACTTTGTACCGTCGGCCCAGATATCCGTCCTCCTCTCCTCCGGAGGTGCGCACGCATCATCTGCATGATGCTGGTCGGCCGTTGGCGCAGCCGCCTCGGCCGTCGGTGCAGCCTCCGCCATCTGCTCATCCGTCTCCATCGTCGTATCAGCAGCAGGAACGCTAGACGGGCGAGCACTCTCAACAGGCCTGGAACTACTCGTCCCAGGAGATATGCCACGTGACGTCGTCCCAGCAAGCCCAGCTACTGTCCGATATGGAGGAGTAATCGGCGACGAAGATCCAGATCCGGTACCAGTAGGAGGTACCGAAGGAAAACTTCGTCCTCTAGCAGTACCTGTAGGAAGTACCGGAGGATCATGACCTCGTCGTCCCCCTCGAAACGATCCACGACGACCTGCCATACCTGATAACAGCATATGATAATACAACAAATAATAGAGACTAGAAATATGAAAGTACAACAAATAATAGAGACTAGAAATATAAAATTATAACAAAGACAAGATAATAACCAAGACAACATATGATGATACATTCTACAATAACATCTAAGTCCAGATAATATATTTTAGAAGAAACATCTAAGTTCAGATAAGTATATGTCTCTCAATCATCTTCAGAATAATCATCTTGTTCGTCTTCCTCGACCTCATCTTCTTCTTCCTCCTCATCTTCACTTTCATCTTCGCCTTCGTCGGCTTCGTCTTCTTCTTCGGATAATTCTATATCTTCTACATTATGTGTCGTATAATGTGTAACTTCCATGGAGTCCATATCGACAATATTGGTTACAAGAGGTAGCTCGTCCTTCTGGTAAGCTTTTTCGTCAACATCAAAAGTATCTCTAGCTTTAGTCTTGCATACTGCCCACCAGTCAGACTTCGTTGCTTCCCGTCTCGGATAAGCTGTGAAGTACACGAGCTGAGCCTGAGTTGCTAGGACAAACGGTTCGTAGCCTTGATATCTACGCTTGTAGTTTATATCCACAAGACCATGCTTGTCAATTTTCCAACCTTGATTTTCAATCGGATCGAACCATTCACACTTGAACAACACGATCTTTGCAGGTTCTCTGCCATTATTATATGATAACTCCACAATCTCTCGCAAGATGCCAAAGAAATTATTTCCTGGATGGACGTCTTTGTAGTTCGAAGACTTGATACACAAACAACTGTTTTTTATGGAATCAAGATCCAGGAAGCTGTCTCTGATCGGAGCATTTGTCAACTTGAACCGAAAGCCATTGACACAGTAACTTGGCCATATTTTAACAAAAGTAATTGGTCCCTTGGCAAGAGTTCTAATTAATTCAATCTCGGGTGAAATTAGACGATCGACCTGAATATCAAAGAAGAGATAATATGTTATTTATTGCGCAGTTGCATTAGAAGAGGCCAGCAATTACCGAGCTGCTTACATATTCGCTCAACCAAGAAGGAAAATGACGTCTCATTTCTTGTTTTAATGCTTCGTCTGTTAGGTAGGGTCTAACCAGATCATTATATGTGCTGGAAAACAACGAAGCAACCGCCGATTAGTACAATAATATTAGCTTATACTATTACATTGAGATAACGTAAACTCATCATCCTGAGTTACTTACCCCTCTAGCTTTTCCACTTCATCCTCGTCGTAATTGAGTAATACATACAACTGAGCAGCCCTTAGCTCTTCGTCATTCAAATATCTCTTCTTCATTTTCCCTGAAGGCTTTCCAGACGCATTGAATACTTTCATTATTCCATCATTAAATTCTTGATATCCGTCGTCGTTTTTCGGAGCCCTCATTTTATTCGTAGCAACATGAGGTTTGAAATAGAAGGAGCAGAAATTTGTAATCTCCTCGAGAACATAGGCTTCACAAATAGAACCCTCGACCCGAGCCTTATTTTTCACCTTTCTTTTTAGGTGATTCAAATGTCGCTCGAACGGGTACATCCATCGATATTCGACAGGTCTACCAACACGTGCCTCGTAGGAAAGATGAATCGGCAAATGCTCCATAGAGTCGAAGAATCCAGGAGGGAACACCCTCTCTAGCTTGTACAGTGTTACCGCAATGTCCTCGTAGGAAAGATGAATCGGCAACGGGTATATCCATCGATATTCGATAGAGTCTTCATGCACATCCAAGGCGGTAGATTGTACGGGGTGACGATCACAGGCCAACACGAATACTAGGATCCCGAAAGTCCGAATGGGGTAAAACCGTCGGAGCAGAGACCCAATCTGACATTACGCGAATCAGAAGCAAAATCTGGATACTCTCGATCAAAGTGCTTCCATGCTTCTCCATCAGATGGGTGATCCAACACTCCTTCGGTATGTTTCCGCTTATGCCAACTCATGTTTTCTGCAGTTTCCTTCACCATAAACAACCGCTGCAACCGCGGCGTCAACGACAAGTAGTGCATCGAAGAGATAGGCTTCCTGGCACCGACAGACTTTTCTCTACCATATGCCTTGTAGCGATCGAAACCATAAAATCTGCAGGCGTCTTCATCCTTGTCGTCTTTGTAGTACAACATACACCCGTTGTGACAGGCATCGATTTTTTTGTATCCCCTAACCATCCTCTTAGACCGGTAGAAGTCTTTAGGCAACTTCGTACCCTCAGGCAATATTTCTATAAGCAACTCCATAAGACAGTTGTAGCAATCTTGCGACATGTTAAAATCGGACTTGATGCTCAACAATCTTGTAACCACCTCCAACGGTGAATGATCCTCACAACCAGGATATAATGGAGTCCTTGCATTCTCCAGCAACTCCATGAACTGTGCAGCATCGGGGTTTGGTGCCTCCTCAGGTGCATCATGATCATCCGGATCGAAACTAGGCCCGGTCGCGTCAAAAACCATGTTCACCAACCCATCGTCGTAAGGAGCGTTGTTGTGTACATCCACATAAGGCTCGTACTCCGATGCTAAAGACACAAGTTCTCCGTGCTCGCTCCACTGATAGTAATTCGGCGTGAAACCTTTCGAGTATAAATGATACGTGACATCCACTTCTGGATGATATTTCAAGTTGCGACATCTCACACACGAACACTTAATTTTGGTACCGTCCATGTACTGAGGGAACACCTTGGCAAACTGCAGGAACTGGTGTACACCCTCTATGAATTCATTTCGCACACCGTACATGTCATCAGGATGACGGTTGTACATCCACGAACGATTCTGCAGATAGTAATTCAGCTCCATATCCATTTGAGGATAATTTTGTAAGATAGATACATGCACATCGTTTAAACACTTGTAAAAGTAATCATGATACAACAAGTGGTAATAGATATGATGTATCCTATGTAGTTTCTTTCCCTCTCTTTACTGTGAACCTTGGTTAACATTAATATTTCCATACTTCTCTAGGGTGAGGTTGAGGTAGATATCCTATGATGCGGAATAGTCGACTGAATGACCCGAATGAGAAGGAAGGAAGTAGGGAGGCTTACTCTATACACTCTAGGATTGACTTATTTTGTCGTTGATTTGACTTATTTTGGTAGTGTAAAATGTCAACAATATCCGATACGGTACCTCGAAGACCTAAATATAGAATATTAATGTTAATTGTTGTTTTGGAATCATAAACATGATATACTAGGTCAATTCTAGGTCTCCAAGTCATTTCTGGGTCACGCTAGGACAACTAGGTCAATACCTTGCCAAACTTGGTCAAACTAGGTCACACCTAGGTTTTTAGGGCCATACGTTGTCTTACCAAGGTATTCTAGTCTATACTAGGCTAATACCCTATGTATTTGCTCTACCAATATCCTATTCACATAGGTAAAACCATTACTATGGCCTATTTACCTAATTACCTATACACTAGCCTATCCTTAACTCTAGTAAAAACCAATACCCAAACTCAATACCCCATACACTACAATATAGGTATCTCCTATACCCATGTGTCAACCCATTACCTAAACCTATAGGCTTCCTAAACCTATATATTACCTAGTCACTCTAGGTAAAGCCATTACCTATACTCATAGGTAAAACAATTCCTATCTTGAAGTTACCTATACTTATTGTCCTAGTCCTCATCTATACACATTATCCTAAGGCCTCGTTTGGTTCACCGATTTAAGGAACTAGGAAAGGAAAGTTGTTCCTTTCCTTTGTTTGGTAACCACAAACTTGAGAATCAATTTCCTCACAAGGGGGAAAATTTGAGGTAATATGGTTCCACTCATGACCCATGGGATTCATTTTCCCTCCTCCTTTTCCAACATTTATTACAAAAGTAACCATGTGTTATTGCTTATTTTACCATTAATGCTTATTTTACCATTATTATATTTTTGCTTCCCTTTCCTACACCAACCAAACAACGGAAAGGAAATGTGACAGGAATCTACTTTCCAATTCCCATAGAAAATACAAAGGAATACATTTCCTTTCTTTGAACCAAACGAGGCCTAATAGTGTCAAAGTGTCCACGTGTTGTCAAAGTGTCAAAGTATCAAAGTGTCACAGTGTGTGTCAAAGTGTCCATTTGTGTGTCAAAGTGCCCACGTGTGTGTCAAAGGGACGTGTCTGTGTCGCATCAGAAAAAGGGAGATAGGGTTAGGGTTTACCGTTGGGGTTGGGTCGGGGTCGCCGGGGCTGGAGCAACGGCAGAGGAGACTGGTCGGGTGGTCATCAGAGGGAGTGAGTCGTCGGAGGAATGGGGTCGTCGGGCAGGGGGTCGCCGCGGGCAAGGAAGGGGAAGAGCGCGCGGGAGATTAGAAAATTTTGGGTTAAAAAATAAAAAATCGATCGGGCCAGAACCCTATATGAAATGTTTTAGCGACGTCAATTTAAAATGTCGCTAACCGTCGCTATTTATTAAAATCTGGCGACGTCGTAAAAGTGGCGTCGCTAAACGTCGCTGAATAAAAAAAACAGTAACGTTTTACGACTAGAATACGACATCAGTTGTCCAAAACATAATTTGTGTCGCTAACTGTCGCTCAAACGTCGCTGATAGTGATGTTCAGCGACGTATATATAAAACGTCGCTAAAAGCACAAAACTTAGCGACGTATTTATCTGGAGTCGCTAATTTCGTCGCCATTATGACTTATTTTGGTATTGACACATAAGGATGCCAAGTCCATTACTGTGTGAAATACCGTGACATTCATATAGATAGGGCCGGTAGGCTGAGAATAGAATTGGGTACAGGCGTAGGGCCTACCACCCTTATACATATGTCTAAGTATGGTTGGTTGGTTGTGTGAATTGTATGGTTGATTATGCATATTTCTAACAATTGCAGGCTAAACGATACGAGACGAAAACATGCACGAATCACTATTCTTATGTTCATAATATGTCTAACTGTATCTGCTGCAGGGACACAGTATTAGACACCTTTATATTCAGTTGCTATGTTTGAATATTGCCATAAAACTGATCCTAAGGCTAAATAGAAAGATCACCAAATAAAGTTGTATGTTTCACTAAATGTACTTAGTTTTGGTTTGGGTACGAGTGGATCTTGATCAGTGCAGCGAGGACGAAAGCATTAATCCTCCACTAGTTTGCTTGCAGGTTCAGGATATGTTCGGTTCGGGGCGGGGCTTGGCTTGGACGCACCAAGGCATGGAGTCCTTAGTGTTTCAAGAGGAGCTACTGCATTGGCATTCGGACTTACAACATGGAGATGTTCGGCCGAAGACTACTTGTTGGCTATAAAGAGGCATAATGTATGGAACAATAAAATCCTTTGTGAGCTAGAGAGATCATGAGCGTTGTAGCCATTTGGCATATTCAGTTGGGCTATTCAAGCCTTTGTAACCTTTAGTTCAATATTAATAAAAGAGATTCTTATTGTATACTCTGTTTTCTTCCGCTGCTTATGTTATCAATTTGAGATAAACACAATATGAACATGTTATCTTGCCTTGTACGAGAGCAACTCCAGGCTCATGCGGCATTACGTCCCAGCGAGGATGATGATTCGGGTGAAATCTAGCAAGGACGGGCAATTTTTCGGGTCGGGGCGTGACATATAGCACACATTTGGGTTGGGCACCTGGATCCCAAATGAGATGAGTCTGTCCCTTGTCATAAGGCAATACGGAAGTAAACGGTAGACACTAAGCTGCATCTTCCTGGCCAGTCTCTTGTACCATATGAATTCATAGTCTGCACTAGTAGAAAAAGTACGACGTACAAGATTATAGCTGCTTTAGAACCTGAACTCTCCAGAACCCCTAGTATCAACCGACGGATCCCAAATCCAATAATCAGCTGGCTGCGATGGATCAATCCTGACCGTACGAATAACCTCTCCAAGCTCCTCAGTATGGCGGTAGGTCTCAGGACTCCAAACTCTATTCCTGATAATGCGCTGGCAGGTCAGTCCCTTACCAGCCTCCCTGTGTGACCGGTCTCCCAGGATCTCTAACAGAGATTGACGCTCTAACCATGGGTCCCACCAGAGGTCAGTTCTCACTCCATCTCCCATGGACCTTCTGATGGAGGATTTGAGTACAGCTCTGTGTCGCAGGATATGCTTGAAAGTAACAGAGTTGTTATTGTCGATGGAGCAGGTCCAGAAGTTGCCTTGCTTCACATATCTACTGTACATCCAGTCAGTCCAAAGAGACCCCCTTTAATGAACCTCCATGCCAGCTTCAGAGCCGAGGCCTCCCTGATTGGTAGATTATATATTTTTAGATTTAAAATTATATATTCTAAACTATGGATTAGATCAAATACAATAATCCATTCATTTTGGTTAAATTATGGTAGTTGTCTTTGCTAAAATTGTATCAATATCTCTAAAACCTAAAACACGAATGCGTGTGCCCGACACTAGTTTTTTAAACTATTGCATATCACTAAAACAAAGAGTTACAAGAATATGATACATTAACAAGTCTGTGCATGACACTAATTAATCTATAATTCAAATACAATGGTATTAATATATTTTTTGATATATCACCAACTACTAAAAAATATAATTATTTAAGAATAAAAAATTATTTACTCTAACCGTTGGTTGAATGAGATAATTTTTTTATAGATGAGGGATCCCACGATTCGGGCAATTTTTTGAAGCAAATTTAAACGATGCAGGCGGTTAATATACTAATATCACAATCGTTTAAATTTTTCTCCATATTTCTTCTCTCTCTATTCTCTTTTATTTCATCCTTAACGAGAATAACAAAAAAATAAAAAATTCATCACAATGATTTTTTATTTTATTTTAAGAATTGATTCTTGATACGTTTATGTTTGTTTGGTAGGTGTTCTTGAGTTTGATATTAGAGTGAGCAGTGACGGTCGAGGTGGTACGTAGATCATATGAAGGTGGGATTGAGACAAAAAATGAAGCTAATGGAGGACCGCGATTGGTTGCGGAGAGTTGGAGTGGAAAATAAGGTTCAATTGGTTCTCGTTAGTCTAGATGGTAGCCTCAATGCAATTGAGACTTATGTATTTTTGGAATGCTAATGAGTAATGAGCCTCGCAGTTGCCAATATAATCATATTAGTTTTTTTTGGAAAACACACTTGTAAACCCCTGTAGTCAAATTTTTTTTTGATATTCAATGTAATAAGTTCAAAAAAAAATAACTAGTTCAAATTATATTAGAGAAAGAGGTACCAAATAAATTTAAATGATTCAATTATACATGTATAAAATAAATTAATAATAAAATAATAAATAGAAGTTGCTTATGATAAAATCTAACATGTTATTATTCAAATATTATTGAAGCTATGGATATTATATTAGATTTAATGTATATACATATTAGGATTTGAATTAGAAATGGTAAGATAGACTAAGATTATGATCATGGAGATTATGTTTTGTATTGATTATGAAGATTTCTTGTCATGGGTAGGATTATTATTATAAATTCTCTCATATTTATACATATATATATATATATATTCTCTCATATAGAAACATAAATCACTTTAATTTAGAATAGTTTAAATAAATATATTTAAATTCATAATAAAATATAGTAAAATTTAGACTACAATACAATTATAGTCAAATGTCCATATCTCCTAGAAATTAAGCTTAAGATCATTTTTTGAAAAGCTAACAACTAGGGCTAGAACTATTTTCCTAAAATAGTGTCATTATGACCGTCAAAGTACAGATAAAGAGGGAACACAAGATTGTTTCATATTTAGCTATTCTATAAACCTAATCGTATTGGGGCTAGTGGGAGACCATAAATATAAGAACCATTCAACTTTTAACAATTATTTATCTTCCAAATTTAGCAAACAACTACCCCAACTTATATATAAATGTTATGATTAAAGAAATACAAGTTATTTTCTTATTCTTCCTCTTACGAATTCAGTAGGCTGCTACTAATTTGCAATGAGTATTTTACCCATTTTCGAAGTCATCTTCAGGTATAATTTTATAAAAAGCTGTATTAGGATATCTAGCATTTAATTTTAACTTTTATTTAAATTTTGTTAGTTTTATGTATTTTTTATACCCATTCTGCGGCGCAATTTTGTGTGCATCTTCTTCCAAAAATCACAATCTAAAAATATAAATTTAATCATAGATCTGTAAACTTTTTTCGAACCATGAAACATTATAGTTTTCTATATAAATTTTGTAGAAATTAATTCAAATTTTTGATAGATCATAACCAGAGAAACTCTAGGTTTTACCTTCAGGACGTATGCTCATTAAATCTCGTTAAAATGTCCACGTCTTCCTCATACACAATCAAACAATGTTCCAAGTATACCGTCGCGACCACGTCGATGAGACCTTCAAATCTATGCTAATATATTTTAGTTTAGAGACAAAAAAAAATTATGACCTTTTTTGCCCCGATTTGCGGGCCGACAAACAAGTCTTAACCACTAGTTACCCTACTTTCTTTTATTGTTTTGAGATGCCATAATCAACCCTAATGCTATATGTTACAAAAATTATGTATTGTCACATCCCGTATTCAAAATCAACGGTGACGTCATGATCATATTCCCAGGCTACGCGCCAAAATCGCGATTGTAGCCCGTAAAATAAAATAGAAAATATAAGGAATTATATTTCATTTATACAAACTGTATTTATTATACAACAATCATTTCTAAGAGTACATTATCTTACAAGTTTATTACAACAACATAATTTACATAAGATTGTTTACAAAATATTACTGGCCATCTTGAGATTCTCCTACATAGATTATCCCTCGACATTGTCTTCGTCGTACAGAGATAACGTCTCGGCAGGAACGTCATCTTCCCTAGTGAACAAATACTAGGTCGTTTAGAAACGACAAGCAAGTCCTCGGCCAAAAACGGTTTAAGAAAGTAGAAGTATGATAAGGGATAAAACATAATAGTTTTTCGTTAATGAAATATGAAATGCAAAATTTACATTATTATATGAATATCTCTTCTTCTTCTTTTTCCATTCAGCTAAGTAGTGTAAACGTCCTGTTGACTCCCTTTAACAGGGATACGTTCTCCTAGAATGAAGTACAATGTTTGGAGGACTAATCCTAAAATGTAATACAATTTTTGAGAACAACCCTCTGAATATTCATCTAAATAGCTTCCCGTCAACAATCTCGTGTTGGCCCAATGATATATCATGTTTTTGTATATGGTTAATCTGTTAAGTTTAGCATTTCATTATCACTCATCTTCATACCATCACTATAGCATTCCTACTTATACTTATACCTTTGGTGAGTGCATATTGTTTTACATATTAGTGATATGTGCATTCATTATATCTATCTTAAATTTAATCGAGTTGCCCAAATTAAAACTATGTCTTTGATTATGGTTATTCAATTAAGTTTAACCTTATGATATTACTAATACTTATGCTATCACTATAGCTCTTTTACTTAAACTCATTATTGTCCTAATGTGCTTTAAACTTGCTACATTGTACATTGCTTTGTTCGTCTAACATGTATTTGCAAACAAAGTAATAAGCAAGATCAAATATGGATATATGCATGAAGAAATCAAGATGAGCCAAAGACGACGGTCTTCCACAAGATTTCTCTGAACCATCCGACGACATCTCCGGAGCCATGCACTCGGGGATTCTGCTGGAGTCGAAGGGGTAGCGCCCCTCGTCGGGGGTTCGGGGGCGAAGCCCCCGAAAGGTATTTAGTTTTCACAAACTGAGTATCTTTGGACAATTGCCGCCAAGAAAAAAAATCAACACCTATCAAAAAAAAAGCCAAGCCATACGCCCATCATCATTTCAAGACTCAGAAGAAGCCTACACCTGCCTAAGTATATCCGGAGTCTGTAATGAGTCTTACGAATAATTGTTAACACAAAAAATGGATGGCAAAATCGAAAGCTAGGGTAAAAATTAGCCCAGGATCATTTTTGGATAGAAATTGACATACCGACGGTATACCGGTCTATATCGAAGGTATACCAATTTTTGTTTACAGAAAGTTTTTGTCTATAAAATTGGCACACCGACGGAATACCGTTCTATACCGACGGTATACCGATTCGGTAACTTTGGAAATCCAACGTTCGAATTTCGAGCATTTAATGATCCCAACGGTTATATTTCTAGCCGTTACATTCCAGACCGGTGTACTGACGGTACACCGATTCGTACCGACGGTATACCGTTCGCTGACTAAAAAGTTGCCTTTGAGCTCTTTTTAATGCTTTGGTTATAAATAGCCTTGAACCCCTTCATTCAAGGTTGATGCTTTGAGCCTAAATTTTTTTAAACCACCAAAGCTTATCCACAAACAACTCTACAAAGTTTTTATTTGTTATCCACAAATTGTGTTAGAGTTATTGAGTTGAAAAGTGAGATCTTCATCTTGTTGTATAAGGAGATCAAAGCCAATTGTGAAAGGTTGAAGTTAGAGAGTCTTCGTATCCAAACTCTCGGTTGAAGTTGGAGAGTCTTCGGATCCAAACTCTCGGTTGAACTCGAAGAGGCCTTTGGACTAAAGCTCTCGTGTAAGAAGTTGGTGAGCCTTCGTATGAAAACTCACATTGTACTATTTGCCATAATAGTGGATTAAAGCCGGAGAGAGTTCCGGGACTGGAGTGCCCCTTGAGAGGATACCAGAATACATCGGATGTCGGTATTGTTTTGCTTCTTTTCTTGTACTTATTTTTAAATTGTCCATTAGCTTGTGCTAAGTGTTTGATTAGTTAACTTGACCCTATTCACCCCCCTCCCCTCTAGGATTACTACAATTGGTATCAGAGCAAGGACTCTATTGTTAGGCTTAACATTCTTAGAGTAGATCCTTGTTATTTTTCTATGGCAACCTATTCCTCATCCTCCGATAAAGAGGGTTTTATTTCTAGTAGCATAGACAATCATGGTTCTTCTAAATGCAAGAAATTCTCTTAGTGGAAAGCCATGGCTAAACAATCCTTAGAGATTCTTGATAACCTTTGTTTTATAAAAAAAGAATTTTCTGAAAAGGTTGTTCATTTAGAAGAATCTAATGAGTTATTGAGAAATGAAAACAATGATTTATTATCTAGACTTGATTCTCAAAACTCATCATGTGTTTCTTTAAAGAGTTTGAATGAGGCTTTAATCTTGAAAATCAAATCTCTTTCCTCATCTATAGAAGATCTTAAAAGTCAAACGCATGTGTTAATTTCTTTGTACGATTCTTCTATTGATTCTTTGAAGAAACAAATGATGCTTTTATTTCTAGAATCACTTTATTTGAAAAAGAGAACTATGCTTTAAATGCTAAATTTGATTCTCTTACTTGTGTGCATGATAATTTGTTATTAGAACATGATATTCTTAAAACCAAATCTTCTCATGCTCACTCTAGAGATATCCATCATTCTAGTATGTCACATATTCATAATCATGCTCATTCTGATACATGTGCACACACTAGTATTAGGTGCTTCTATTGCTCTCGCATCAGACATATGAATTTAACTTGTCCTATTCATAGGAGTTTTTCCACAAATGCTAGAGTAAATAGTATATGGGTCCCTAAAGCTAATAAAAGTGGATCCAAGTTTATTTGGATACCGAAGTCCTCGCCTAATGTTGTAGGTGGAGCTTTTTATATCGGGACATAGCACCGAGGAGCATGTTGGTGGTTGCAAAGCTTAAAGGTCATCTTTCAAGTAATTGTACCAACACAAGTGTGGTCACTAGAGCCACTTTGGTAACATGCTAAACGATTCTCTTTAAATGGTTTATATTTGTAGAATCTAGCATGTTTCTCTTGATATCTTGCTACTAGCTCACATTGATATCTTAGTTAAGTCTCTTTTTAATCAATGTGAAATATAATACTAGCAAGCTTAGTTAATTTTTCTTTTATTTACTTTATCTAGCATGACTAGTTACTTAGCTTAAATGATTAGTTCATACTATGTAGTTTATCACTCATTTTCTATTAGTGTGACACATTTATATATGCATACTCATTATTCTTAATCTTTATTTATAAAGTATGTATATCACTCTAGTCCATAGGAGCTTGATTTTGATTTGAGTTAATATGATTTTAACTCTCCGTCTTTAAAATTTTTGAGATAGTTACTTCTTGCCGATTTGTATTTGATATGTCACATTTATCTTAATCGGTATTTGTGAATATATATGGTTAGCACAAGCTTCTTATCACTAGACAAGTATACACTTGTACTTCTATTTTAACCTTGTACTTGGATAATATATTCATCATTGATTCTCATATTTTATTTTGATTATCTTCTTGAGAATCAATTATGTCTTTGCCTAATAAAGTTTATTTACACTTGTTTTTGAATTTGTGATGATTTTTCAAACATTCATTAAGAATACATGACTATATTCATTAAATTTTTATTTACATGTAGATCATGTATGTCTTATATTGATATATATTTTTGTATAAATATCTTTATGTGGGCATATGAGTTAAGCTAAAGTTTTCTATTGACTTGAAGAGTATTTAATTATACTTGTTACCTTCAAACTTGTGCTTATCTCATACTTTAGCTATTGATTCCTTTGACCAAATTTGTTCTTCTTGAATCAATTAGCTTCCTCCTTAAAGTCTTCCTTTGATGATATCTTTTTTGTTTTTTGGTTGGCATTATGTTTACATGTTCTTAATTGATTCCTAAATTTTTTCATGTATTCCTATTTGATAGATATATATATAGTTTTATCTATATGATTGCTACCTTTTGATGTTTAATTGTTTCATTCCTTTAAGTTGGGATGTTGAGAGAAAATATTTATTAGTGTCTTGTTCATGACTATTTATGGAAGTTCTTTTAAGGATCACATGGTTTTGTGCTTTACCTTGCTTATTAGATTTACCTCCTTAATTAGTGCACTTTTTCTAGTCTATATTTTTTATATTTTACTATGGTGCACTATGAAAGCTTTTGAAAAATGTGTCGCTTGCTATCTTTAGCTCTTAATTAGCTTTCTTGATCTTAATGATCTTTCTTTGCTCATTTCTTGGGCATATGCTTCTTTTGAATTATTGTTGCCCACTAATGTTTTTGTAGCACATGAGAATACATGTAATTAATACATCATACTTCTTATGTCCTTAGCTACTATGGTTTGAGCTTTTGTGTTGAGATTTCCTATTTTTAGAGAATACACTTGTTTTATATTGGATATAATATGTTGTATTCTCTAGATAGATCTATTATTTTATTATCTTGGGTTAATCTCAATACTTGGCAAAGAGATTTATTTTATTATATTTTCATGAACATCTCTTTTGTCCTTTACTTGATGAGAGTCTAATTCATGTACTTGTTATCTTATACTCTTATCATTGCTTAATAAAGAGTATAAATCATTTTGATCATTCAAAATGTATTATCCTTATTGAGAACTCTATGCTTAAGCAAGTATCTTAAATATTAGTGACTTAAGATTTAATGAGCACATTTATCCTGTTAACGGCTTACCTCATTAATCTTATTTAGCTATATAGCTTGCTTATTTGTGATATATTATTAAGCTATATAATTTTGGTTCACTTTCACACATCTAGCTATCTTCCTATACTTCAATTTATATATGATATGCTAGTTTACAAAAACAAGATTTGTGATATGCTTGCTCTCTAACATTAGTTTAACAAATTTTGATTTAATCTTGTTTTATTTGAGGGTTGTGATTCCTTAAGTTAACTTCCTTCCATACTAGTCATTAGTAAGCATCTCTTAAATTTCTCTCTTCTTTGAGTCATAATTTTATCATATTATCTTATTACTTCTCTTTAGATTAAATTTATAATCATTTAAATAAGATTGACTCTTTTCCATATTCTTCATTGATTTGTAAGATTCTTTATAAATATAGATTTTTTAATTTTCTCTTGATGAGATTTATTGTTGGATCATAACTATTCATTTGTTTTCTTTATGAGTGATCCTAATGGTTGAGTAGTCCTATATTATCAAGTTATATGATTATCAATTAATTCTTTACTCCACTTTGACTACTCATGGATTATCACATATGGGCCTTTGCTATTTGAACTTTATGGATTATTCATCTATTATTAGCAAGGTTTGAATTTTACCCGTTGATTGGTACATATGTGGTAAAGCATACCTAGTCCATGCAAAGTAATAAATTGGTTGATTCTTTCTTAATTAGATAATCATGGACATAATTTTTTATTTTATTTTTGAGCCATATTGTGATTCTCATCATGATTGTTTTAATTGACCTTATTTCTTTTCATGATAATTTTTTTCTCAAAAGGTAACATACACTGATCTATCATATTTAAATATGAGATTCTTCTACATAGGTTAGTGTATGTCATCTTTTGATTACATGTGCTAAATTAGAATATTCTTTTGATTTCTCATCTTTAGTGGCTATTAATTGGTTACCTCTTCTTCACTAAAGATGACATTATTCATTTTATGACGATTTTATAGCCTTATATGCATTAAGCAGGGGAAGAAATCCTTAGTTGATTTACCTCTAGATCTTTATATTATCTACTTTTATGCTATAAGTGCTTTGGAACTAGATACACATATTTTAAGGGGGATTAAATAAATTGTTTCAATTCATTTACACTCCTGTATATATCATATATCTAGTTAATCATGGACCCATAGTTTCTTCAATTTCGTATCTTATTGCTTGAGGTCATGATTTTTTTTTATTTTGAAGGGTTTATGAGAGTGTATGCAATTGTCTTCACTATATTGTCTCTCTCTTCTATATGGGATAAAATAGGTCATCTTGCTAATATTAACCTTCGTACGTATCTTATCTTGATGACTATTATGCTTTCATTGATTTGGCTTTCCTTGTATGCTTAATTGATTTGGCTTTTCTTGTTGAGGACTTATCCAAAACTTTATGAGTTTTATCTATATTGGCAATACCTTGAGGGGGAGCATTCAAGTCGACTGAATTTCTCCTTCTCAAGTATTTTTTCTCTTTACCTTCATGTTTATCTAAAAGGGTATTCAAATAGCATGATAAAGTAATTGAGTTCAAATGCATGAACTTGGATAAGCATATAGATTTTGCAAATAATGAGATTATTCTATATCAATTGCTATATTTTTTACATTGATCATTCTTTTATTTTGTTCCACTATTTATTAGTGGACAATTATGATGGCTAATGGCTTCGGTGATCAATGTTTCAAGTTTACATCTTTTCAATTGGTATCAAGTTAATTTATTTCAATATCTCATTTGGTATCTATTTTCTTTGATATCTATAACTTGCATTTATCTAATCCTCATGGCTTTTATTTGAAATTCTCTATTTCATAGTTCTCTTCCAAAACTAGAATAATATTTCATATCCTATTGTGTTGTGTTTTGGATTTATTCCTTGGATTTCAAGTTGGTAAACTACTTATTGATTGTTTTCAAATTCTTTTAGTTTTGCCAACCGTATTGTGTTTTGACAAGCAATTTTTCAATTTAGTACTGTACATTTGGTATGTAGTTTCTATACTTGTCTTGACACTTATCTTACTTTGTTTTCTTAATATATCTTGATCATGATTGTCTATGCCTTCCTCATGTTCTGATTTATGTGCTTAAGATTGATTTTATTTTATCTCTTAGTATGAGGGAGCTCATTTTTTATCATGTCAAAGGAGGAGAAGTAAGTTTAAGTATGTGTTTACATGTTTGTAAAAAGGGGTATAAGTAACCTAAGTAGTATGCTCTTAGTAATATATGCTTATATCTTTTGTATATTAGTGATACATGCATCTATTGTGTTTGTACTAAACTTAATCAATTTGCCATAATCAAAATGGGGGAGATTGTTGGCCCAATGATATATCATATTTTTGTATATGGTTAATCTGTTAAGTTTAGCATTTCATTATCACTAATCTTCATACCATCACTATAGCATTCCTACTTATACTTATACCTTTGGTGAGTGCATATTGTTTTACATATTAGTGATATGTGCATTCATTATATCTATCTTAAATTTAATCGAGTTACCCAAATCAAAACTATGTCTTTGATTATGGTTATTCAATTAAGTTTAACATTATGATATCACTAATACTTATGCTATCACTATAGCTCTTTTACTTAAACTCATTATTGTCCTAATGTACTTTAAACTTGCTACATTGTACATTGCTTTGTTCGTCTAACATGTATTTGCAGAAAAGTAATAAGCAAGATCAAACATGGACATATGCATGAAGAAATCAAGATGAGCCAAAGACGATGGTCTCCCACAAGATTTCTCTGAACCTCCCGACGACATCTCCAGAGCCACGCACTCGGGGATTCCGCTGCCCGGTCAGCGAAAGGGGGTCAAGGGGACAGCACCCCTCATCGAGGGTTCGGGGGCGAAGCCTCTGAAAGGTATTCAGTTTTCACAAACTGAGTATCTTTGGACAATTACCGCCAAGGAAAAAAGCCAGCACCTATCAAAGGAAGAAGCCAAGTCATGCCATTATCATTTTAAGACTCTGGAGAAGCCTACACCTGCCTAAGTATATCTGGAGTCTGTAATGAGTCTTAGGAATAATTGTTACACAAGAAATGGATGGCAAAATCGAAAGCTAGGATAGAAATTAGTCCAGGATCATTTTTGGATAGAAATCGGCATACCGACGGTATACCGGTCTATACCGAAGGTATACCGATTTTTGTTCACAGAAAGTTTCTGTCTATAAAATTGGCATATAGACGGAATACCGTTCTATACCGACGGTATACCGATTCGGTAACGTTGGAAATCCAACGGTCGAATTTCGAGCATTTAATGATCCCAACGGCTATATTTCTAGCCGTTGCATTCCAGACCGGTATACATGTTGACCCAAACTGGATCGTAGTCAACCTAATCTTAATAATTAACAAATCAATATTTGGCATGATCCAACTCGACACATAAATCTTTATCAAGCTATAAATCAGACGACTATCACATATCAAGTCAGACAATCATCATCGACGACTGCTCGATAAATACTATTGTAACTTATAATCGGAAGTCTGTATTTTTACACTTTTATTGAGTCTAGGCTATTGTACATTGAGTCGCACTGAGTACCTCAACCATAGACTAGATAACCAAAAGCTCCACAAACAAAAAGCTAAACTGCTAAAGCCCTACAACTGCCCATGAGCATTCTGTCTCCAAGGAGGCAGAGTTCGGGCCGAAATCTGCCCCCACACAAAGTTTGGTACAAACTCTGTCCCCTGATTTGTAGGAGCTAATTTTTAGGTATTGCTCATTGCAAGTTGTCTAACGGCCAAAATTTTGAATATTTTGGACAGAGTTCTGGCCGAACTCTGCCTCCCAGAACTAGTATATATAGGCACCTATTTCTCTCATTTCAATTCATTTAATCTTCTTTTCTCTTCTACTCCTATAGCCTATACATCCTAAAGAGCTATACTCTACTCATCTACTAGCCATAAAACTTTCCAAGCCTACAAGGTGTTCGATACAAGTCGATTAGAAGCTTGTGTGTAAGAGTCTTGAAGAAGTCACTTAGAAAATTCCAAGTTTCGCCTCAGCGATCTTTTAAGAAGTTGGCGTTCGCTTCTGAGTAAAGGTACGTGATTTTAAAGCTATTTCACAAATAGTGGATTTCAATCCTGAGCTAGAGTTCTCAGGCCTGGAGTAGTCCTCCACGAGGAAAACCAGGTTAAGAACTGTTGTGTCTGCGTATGCTCTCTGATCTTCATTTACTTTTCGCACTTATACTCTAATTTATCATTTTCTAGTTGGGATTGAATAGAGTTAATTTTTTAATTGATCATTATTGACACACGTACTCTATTCACCCCCTTCTAGAGTTGCCTACACGTACTTCAATTGGTATTAGAGCCCTGTTCTCTTGATACAGGATTTACATCCTAGAGTTGATCCATGGCAACCATACAACCCATCTCTACCAACAATGGTGAGGGTCAATCCACAAATTGGCTACCCCTATTTGATGAGACCAACTACACATATTGGAAGACTAGAATGAGTTTTTATCTTAAGCCTCTAGACTTTGACATGTGGACTGTAGTCACTAATAGCTACAAAAAACCTCCCAGAATAATTATCGAGGGGAGTCTCGTCGAGAAACCCCACGACAAATATACTTATCAAAAGAAGAAACAGGCAAGTCTAGACGCTAGGGCTATTAATGCTCTCTTCTGTGCCATAGACAGGACTGAATTCAACAGGGTCTCCACATGCACCACCTCGTACGAAGTATGAAAGCTTTTGGAGGTGACTCATGAAGGGACCACACAAGTCAAAGAATCAAAAGTCAGTCATCTGACACAGGAGTACGAGGCTTTCAAGATGAAGCCAAATGAGACGATCACTCAAATGTTCACCAGATTCCTCGATATCGTCAACCCGCTATCTTCCCTCGAAAAAGATTATTCCAACCATGAGAAGATATGCAAAGTGCTACAAGGATTGTCGAAGGTCTGGAACCCCAAAGTCACGGCGATTATCGAAGGCAATAATCTTATGGTCATGTCACTTGAAACTTTGATGGGCAAGCTGATGACGCATGAGCTCGATCTAAAAGATTTCAAAGAAATAGCCCCCAAAGAGAAGGAGATTGCATTGAGAGATCATCGCCGAAGAACCAACTCAGACCACACAGATGACGATGACTCCGAAGGTGAAGATCAAGCTCTCTTAGTTCAAAACTTCAAAAAGTTTCTACGCTTCAACAAAAAAAAGAGAACAAAGAGACGATGAGGAAGAACCCACCTGTTTCGGATGCAATAGGATGGGACATGTCAAGAAAGATTATCTCGTAGCAAAGAAAGGAAGCAGATACGAGAAGCTATACAAGAAGCCAACTACAAGTAAGTATGCCAACACTGGCATCTGGCATGAAAGTGAGGCTAGTGATTCAAACGAGGAAGAGGTCTCTCCACAAAACACGGCTAACGTTTGTCTAATGGCAACTTCAGATAAGGTAAAAATTCTTTTGATGATTTCTCATTTGATGAACTTGGTGATGCTTTTAGTGATCTACTTGAAGATCACAAAAAGGTACTCAATAAATATAAACATGCAAAGGATAAGATCAATGACTATGAAACTGAGATCCATAGACTTTCATGTTTACTAGAAAATGTTAGAAACACTACACCCACAGAAAACACTGAAGAGATATCCAAGCTTAAATTAAGCTTACACAATGCCGAATCAATCATTGAGAAACAAACTCTTGATATCACAGCTTTAAACAAAGAACTTACCGAAGAGAAAAACAAGTTCAAAATTGTTACAGGTAGAATACATAGTCTTACTGCTAAATGTGATGAGTTAAATGTTGTCTCTAAGAAATTTGAGATTAAAGTGGGCAAGCAGGTTATTCAATCGCAAGTTCAGTCTCATAGTCACAAACACGAGATAGTTCAACACAAAAGGTACGTCACCACAAGAACACTCATTCACATGCTACTCAAAATCATGCTTTTATGTACACATATTCACATGCATCACGTAAAGCACACACACGTAAACATCATCATCATCCTGCTGCACTCAATTATTATCATCATCATGCTGCTGCATACAGTCATTATAATCATTATAATCATTCTACTGCTGCACATAGCTATCATCACCCTACTTATAAACATCACGATCAACATGCTCCTAGCATAAACATGCATACTAGATGTACATATTGTAGCCTACATGGACACATTTCTCCATAATGTAGAATTAGAAGATTAGTTGATAAAAATATATATGCATGGGTACCAAAGTCTAACCGCTCAGGACCCACAAGAATCTGGGTACCAAAGGTCACATCTACTCGTGGTGTAGATAGACCATCCCTCTTCAACTAGAAGCAAGTGGATTCTCGATAGTGGGTGCTCGCGACATATGACTGGAAATGCAAATCTATTCGCAACACTATCGATGAAAAAGAAAGGATACGTTTCCTTCGATAATAACCTTAAAGACTATATCATAGGTAACGGTACAATTAGTTATCATCCGTCTTCCGTCATTAACGATGTCTGTTTAGTGACCGAGTTAAAGCATAACTTGCTCAGCATTAGTCATCTTGCTGATCATGGATATGATATTAACTTTGAAAAAACTAAATGCTTTATCTATGATAGATCAACTGGAGACATCGCCTTTAAGGGGATAAGGGAAGATAATATTTATATTTTCTATCTATCTAGTGATACTAACAGTGCAGGAAGATGCCTTTACGACGAAAATCTCTATGGCATCAGCGTCTTGGTCATGCCAACATGGATACTATATCCAGACTATCCACCAAGAAGCTAGTCAGAGGACTGCCGGATATCACATTCAAGGAAGACACGGTATGTGCCGAATATGAAAAGAATAAGGCTACCAAATCTTTCTTTAAATCTATAAACACTGTAAGTACTACCCGACCATTGCAATTACTTCATATGGACTTATTTGGTCCTAGTAAAATAGCCAGTCTTGGCAGAAAACTCTATGCTTTTGTTATTGTAGACAATTTTTCAAGATTTACATGGGTTTTCTTTCTTACAAACAAAAGTGATACGATTTCTATTTTTAAAGTATTTGCTAAAAAGGTCCAAAACGAAAAAGGCTACATAATTACTCATATCCGAAGTGATCATGGTGGCGAATTCGAAAATTCTAATTTCGAAAAGGTTTATGATTCAAATGGTTTTAGTCATGAATTTTTGTGTCCTAGAACTCCTCAACAAAATGGTGTTGTAGAGTGGAAGAATAGAACTCTTGGCGATATGGCTAGAGTTATGCTAAATTAATTCTCTCTTCCGAAATACTTATGGGTAGAAGCTGTCAGCACAGCGTGCCATATTTTGAATAGGGTACTGATTCGAACTATCTCGAAGAAGACACCCTATGAGCTTTGGTTTGGTAGGACTCCTAATGTTTCTTAATTTAGAGTGTTCGATTGTCGCTGCTTTATCCTGAATACCAAAGACAACTTAGACAAATTTGATGCCATAGCTGACGAAGGTATTCTTCTTGGATATACGGCCAAGAGTAAGGGATATAGAGTGTTCAACAAATGCTCCATGATTGTTGAAGAGTCTACTAATGTAACTTTTGATGAGGATAATAGTACAGCTGTCATTTTCGATGACGATGATGAACCATCAACCTCTACACCCATAAATATAACGTCTGAAACCAGCCCTCCGGAGGAATTACCAAAGAAGTTTCACTTCACTCCCTCTCATCCAAAGGACTTGGTAATAGGTAAAATATCAAAGGGGGTAACTACTCGATCTTCTGTAAGAGACACTATGGCTAGCACTGCATTCATTTCTAAAATAGAAGCTAAAATGTTTTAGAAGCGTTTAATGATAATTTTTGGATTTTCGTGATGCAAGAAGAACTCAACCAATTTGAAAGAAGCCAAGTTTGGGAACTTGTTCCTAAACCTACTGGCCACTCAATAATAGGCACTAAATGGGTTTTTCGTAACAAAGTAAACGACGACGGTTCAGTCACTCGCAACAAAGCTCGTCTCGTAGCCCAAGGATACAATCAAGAGGAGGGCATCGACTATGATGAGACGTATGCTCCTGTTGCCCGACTTGAATCCATTCAGATGTTTTACGCATTTGCAAATTTTCAAAACTTTAAACTTTTCCAAATGGATGTGAAAAGTGCTTTTCTAAATGGTTTTATCAAAAAAGAGGTTTTTGTCAAACAACCACCTGGTTTCGAAAATCATAAATTTTTCGACCACGTTTTTAAACTTAGGAAAGCTCTCTATGGCCTCAAACAAGCTCCTCGAGCTTGGTATCATCATCTTAGTACTTTCTTACTTGATATAAGTTTTTCAAAAGGAAAAGTCGACACTACACTGTTTATAAAATCTCCTGAATGACACAATTCTTTTAGTACAAATATATGTTGATGATATTATTTTTGGGTCTACTAATGAGGGTCTATGCAAGGAATTTGCCAAGTGTATGCAGAACGAGTTCGATATGAGCTTGATGGGGGAACTCAACTACTTCCTTGGACTACAAATCAAACAAATCTCATAAGGCGTCTTCATCAGTCAATCGAAATATGTAAAGGACATGCTGAAAAAGTTTGAGCTTGACAGTATCAAACCGATCAACACCCCTATGGCTACTACCACAAAGCTGGAACCTGATGAAAGCGGCAAACCGGTCGATCAGCGTAACTATCGAGGTATGATTGGTAGTTTATTATATTTAACTGTTAGTCGTCCCGATATTATATTTTTAGAGTTTGCTTAGTGCTAGATATCAAGCCAATCCTAAGGAATCACACATAACTGCAGTTAAGCGTATCTTTAGAAACCTTAAAGGAACTATTACGGTAGGCTTGTGGTATCCCAAAACTACTTTCTTTGACTTAATCGGATATTTCGATGCTGATTTTGCGGGATACAAAGTCGACCGTAAGAGTACCAGTGGCACGTGTTATTTGCTAGGAAAGGCGTTAGTCTCATAGTTTAGCAAGAAGCAGAACTTTGTCGCACTATCCACAATAGAAGCTAAATACATCGCAGCTGGTCGTTGTTGTGCACATATTCTGTGGTGAAGTAAACCCTTGAAGACTACAACTTATGTTTCAAGCACATACCTATTTTCTGTGATAACATTAGTGCCATTAGTCTGACCAAGAACCCAGTTTGTCACTCACGTACTAAACACATAGAGATCAGACATCACTTTTTGCGTGATCATCAACAACAAGGCACGATTAATTTAGAGTTCATAGACACTGAACATCAGCTAGCAGACTTCTTTACCAAACCACTGGCCGAAGTGCGCTTTAACTTTCTTTGTCGTGAGTTAGGAATCTTGGATGAAACAGTCATAAAATAAATTGGCCTACGTAAATAACAATTATGACATATATCTTTATGGTGACTTTGCTATGGGTACAAGCCAAAAGGGTCCTTCTGACAATAAGGCGTAAAAGCCTAAGCGATACGGTGCACTAGTCTTCGGACTACCGCTAGCTGGAATTCGGCCCCTACAGCTACCCCGTGGCAGTTTCATCATAATGATTGTTGTCTTAATCAGTATTTATTACATGGCTTAATTACATTTATGACTTATTTAATTCAAACTTTCAAATTCTATTCATTTTCCATCTAAACTTAGCCATTTTCAAAAAATTTAGTGTTCTGTGCACATGGAGGCAGAGTTTGGGCCGAACTCTGCCCCATACAGAGTTCGGGCCAAACTCTGTGTCCATGTTCACAGAACCTTCTTTGGTTCTCAGCCATCTATGTAACTCCACGTTTTCTCAAATTATAATTTGGGTATATTTTTATAATTTTACATCCTCATTTGAATCAATTTAAGATTTTAAATTATTTTTGATTATCTTAAACTAAATTACCATTAATGATTTCTAACTATTTTTATAGTTTCCTAAATAATTTTCCCATCTTCCTAATTCAGCCATTCTCAGCCAATTTCATATGGGCCAAGCCCGACCCATCAACTCAGTCGGGGCGCGGATCCCTGCGGGTTCACCAACCCGTTTAACCGGAACCCACTAACCCTCCATCAACTAACCATTTGATTTAAAACCTCTGATTTCTATTTCAGCTCTCCCAATTCCATTCTCTTCTCTCAAATTTCCCTCCACTCCTCGGCTACGAAGACGTCGACGACGACGAAGCGGCGCTCGAAGGAGAAGACGAAGCTTCCAGAGATTTTTGACCTATCGTAACCGTCCAACCATAACAATCTTCTCATCTTTGACCTTCCGATCATAACGGTTTCCCTAACCATTTCCTAACCGACTCGCCGTCGACGCCTAACCGTCGTTGCCCGCCCAATCGTCGGTCACTGACCGTGCAACCGCCTGCCCGCTGTCCACCATCTATATAAAGTCCCCCAACCTCCTCCTTCTTCTTCATCAATCCATTTACAGCGAAGCTCTGCTGAAATTCCTCCTCGTCCGCTCTTCTTCTTCTTCTTCGAAGTTCTGCGAGCATAGCCATGGTGTCCTTCAACCTTCGCGATGGAGATTGGAGCTTCAAACCTGGCTTTGCGGGGAAGATGTTGATCGTTGCTTGAGTGGATCGGTTCTGGGAAGCGACGTGAAGTTCTTCGAAGGGCTTTCTGCTTCCTTCCATTGTGATTGACTTACTTGCAGCGTCGCGTCGAATCCGTAAGCAATTCTTGAATGCTACTTCAATTTCGATTTTGATTCCTAGTTTCTTCTCCGTTCTCCCTCTTCTTGCTGATATTTCTTTGGGATGGTTTTGAGTTTCAGATGAATTTCTTGACAACATCGATTGAACGTTGTGTGAAATTGACTCAATTCTGTGGATTTTGATTTGGTGGAAACTCGTGGGTGAGTTCTTAATTTTTCCTGTGAATTTCTCCAATTTTGGAGTCGAGGACATATTCAAACTAAACTCACAGTATTGTTTTCTTCTTATGTTCATTACTTGTTCGACAATATGCCTCAATCAGTTTCGCATCCGAATTTTGGACACGAAATTCGTGTATCGGACACGGGAGTAGGTACGAGACCAGCCTTATTAGACAACTGCGCAGGTATCCTTCTATGCTCCTTCCCGTGGGTTATTTGGTGTCGAGAGAAGACCATGGGAGGGATGGACATTGCGTTCAGACTTTTGTAGTGTCCAGGAAGACACTGCAGACACGAGTCTTGGTGGACACTGACAGTGGTTAGGGGATTGGTATCAGAGTTATGTAGCATGGAGAGATCGGTTCTGCACTTGGGACTAGCCGTTAGACTTAGAATTTTGAAGGCTAGTTAAGCCAGGTTTTAATTTGATATTGTTGCTTGGGTGTTAACAGCAGTTGGGCCAGACATGGGCCTTTGGAGGATTATTAAGTATTGACTGCTATTATCACACTCAGCCTTAGTTTAGTAGAGACTTGTACCTTGAAGACTTGGGCTTGGGCTTTTCTTAGTTAACAGTTGCATTTTATTCAGGATTAATTTTATTAGTTGCTAACTCTATAGTATCTTAGGCTCAGCCAGTAGAGTTCATTAGCATGGATAATATAGGATAAACTTGCTAGCTTTAATCAGTAATGATATCATGACTAGCGTATTTGTAAATAATTAATTGAAGAATAAGGAGATCACACTAAGTCCATAGATATTAGAATGTACTCTAATTGTACTTTCCTATTATAGGTGACTCAGAGACTTGCACAAAACCCCAGAACTGAGGCAAGTACATGTACTCAGTATTACCATCATTGCATGCATTGCACTCACATTGTCTCTTGTCATTATTTTATCGTTCTTGCTCGATTGATTGTATTGTTTCTTGTATCGGGTGGGGGACGTTCTAAGACATGTGATTGACTAATATTGGACAAATATTGCCTGATAGCATACACCGTATGCCTGATGTCCATTTCATGCGTGACTGATAGCATTGTCGTCAGACATGCCTGATTATTGCGTGACTGATAGCATTATCGTCAGACATGCCTGATTATTGATTGACTGATAGCATATTTTATATGCCTGATTACATATTAGTCCCCACATGTTGATAACGTCCAATTGCACATGTACACATAGCTAGTGCATACTTTATATTCATATTGCTTTTCTGTCTTTCAGTTCTATTTGCTATACTGTTCCATTGATCTTCCATGGTGAGTTTTATTGAGTTACATTGTGCTTTGCTCCTTTTCTGACTGGATCATTGATTACAGGTGAGATGGATCTTTAGATTGTCATGGCTGGCATTGGAGCTCACTTGACATTGAGATATCTAGTTTCATGTATAGGAGATTGATTGAGTGTATTTGATTATATGTTATTATTGTAGCATTTATCTTTTATCGGCTTTGTACCCGAACATTCATGTATAAGCTTGTAATAACTGTATAGTGATCTATGATGACTAGTATAGATTTGGAGATTAGATGTTGTGATGAGTTTATTTCTTGTTATTGATGACTAGACGACTCACTACCGCTGTCAACGACAGTGTAGGCCGGGCATGCATCGGCCCGTACTCGATTATTCGGGAGCGGGGCATAACATGTTTTTGTGGTGGCCCATGCAGGTCTCTATCTAATGGTACTTAGGATTAGAGTGCCATTGGAAGCCTGCGAAAATAGAAAACTCATCATAGTATAGGACCGTTATCATATTGCTTACTTTTCTGTCTTTTATATCATGTTAACACACACAGTACACCTACGAGTCACTGATGGTTCTCCTACAATTCCAGAGATGGCCAAAGGAAGGAAGGAACCTCATCCACGAGGCTGCACTCCGAGTGTAGCCCATTCCGAGAGAGGATCATCTGCCCTACCTATGGTAGACCCAGAGCGCTCCGGTACCCACGTACCACCCGTCACGAGAGCTTCTTCACGACATTCCATTAGTTCCATGAGGGGCACCCAGATGCATGAGCTAGTCAATGGGCTATTGGTGGCCCAGAGAGCCCAGACCCAGAGTCTGTTGGATGCTCAGAGGGAGCAGACAACTATATTACGGGAGGGTATTGAAAGATTAGTCAGCCCACTCTTACCATCACCACCCCCACTTTTCCAGACTACTACTGCTCCACCTACATCTCATATTCCACCTCCACCGACTACCATACCGACCCCATCATATATTCTACATCAGCCATACGCTCTACATACATTACATGTTCCACCTCCACCCATCCAGGCTCCTGTACAGCCTACTACCACAACTTTTGTTCAGCCTGAGCCTATTTCTTTCATTCCGCCTCCCACCCATACTCATGCTTCTCCTACTTATACTCAGACTACTCTTACCCACCATCAGAGAGAGGGTTCCATCCTCGATTTCAAAAGGATGGCACCTAGAGAGTTCCTTGGGACCGAGGATATACTCTACGCCGATGAGTGGCTAGAGGATATAGAGAGGGTGATGCAACTATCTAGGCTTCCGGAGGACCTTAAGGTGGAGGCAGCCAGTGTGCAGATGCATGATCTGGCACGTACCAGGTTTAGGAGCGAGCCTCAGCTCGCAGTACCTGCATTGATGTGGGAGCAGTTTGTGGAAATCTTCAAAGAGAAGTTTTTTCCAACTATGGCGAGGGAGGCTTTGGAGCGCCAGTTTCAGACTCTTGAGCAGGGGACTCGCTCGGTTGATGAGTACGCGGCGGAGTTCGGGCGACTTAGTCGGTTTACAGACGGTAGAGCTAGAGATCCAGTTGTGAGAGCCACGAGATTCAGACAGGGTTTGAGCCATGAGCTTCGTTACTTAGTCACGGCTAACGGAGTGACTAATTATGCTGGAATGGACGTCGTTGCTCAAAGATTAGAGATTGATCTGAGCCTTCGACCCAAGAGAGATCGTGACATTAGTGGAGGAGGTAGCCACTCGGGACCACCCAAACGTCCTAATAATCAGCAGACAAAGACCTTCACATCCCAGCCTCCTCAGAGGACTCAGCAGCAGTAACGACCAATTCAGCAACCTTGTGGATTTTGTCAGAAGGTGGGCCATACCTGGCAGGTGTGTAGGAAGAGACTTGGACAGTGCCTTATCTGTGGTGCAGCTGATCATCAGGCTAGGGAGTGCACTATTGCTCGTACAGCAGCTGGATCTTCGGGACTTCCACAGCCAGAGGGACGAGTCTACCTTATGTCAGAGGAAGGAGCAGAGGCTATTCCGATTCCAGACGAGGACTAGAGATCAGAGGCATTCTCGCATAGCTGGAGCAACCGTGGGTCATCACTTCCCTTTTGATTCTTTCTAGCATCTAGACTTTCCTTGTTGTTTCATATTCAAGACTCGTTTCTAAAGTCCTTGTATCTTACTATTGTTTCATAATAGCCGCTTGTTTGATCTTTGTTGTCCCTTAGTACCTAATAAAACTACTTGTTCACTTCCTAATGTTAAAAATTCATTGTGTTTCTTCATAACTCCTTGGAAATTCTTTTTGGATAAGGTTAAGAAATATTCGATGAGCTACTATGACATGGCAGATGAGCACTACAGTCATTTACCTAGATTATGGAAACTGAAAGTTCATTGCAGCCAGCTGCACACTGGCGAGGCAGGAACTCTAAGTTAAAGTACTTACAGGTAATTATAGGCTTCCGGGTATTATTGAAAACTAAGTCCTAAATTCAATATCCTCTTATAATATCGGATAAAGTTGAGAGAATATTTTGGTAATCTATCACTATCAGAACCACGGAACAAAGGTTCATTGCAGCCAGATGCATACTGGCGGGGTAGGAACTGTAGGAAAAGTGACTCCAGATATGTATGATTACCGGATGCTATTGAGGCTATTATCCTTGATCATGTTTTCATGACTATCACTTGTACCACTTTAAATCGTGCCAATTTATTTTGATTATTCCTAATCGTGCCATCTCAAATTTTGAGGACAAAATTTTTCAAGGGAGAGAGATTTGTAACTCCACTTTTTCTCAAATTATAATTTGGGTATATTTTTATAATTTTGTATCCTTATTTGAATCAATTTAAGATTTTAAATTATTTTTTATTATCTTAAACTGAATTATCATTAATGATTTCTAACTATTTTCATAGTTTCGTAAACTATTTTCCCATCTTACTAATTCAGCCATTCTCAGCCAATTTCATATGGGCCAAGCCCGACCCGTCAACTCAGTCGGGGCACGGATCCCAGTGGGTCTACCAACCCGTTTAACTGGAACCCACTAACCCTCCATCAACTAACCGTTTGATTTAAAACCTCTGATTTCCATTTCAGCTTTTCCAATTCCATTCTCTTTTCTTCAATTTCCCTCCACTCCTCGGCTACGAAGACGTCGACGACGATAAAGCGGCGCTCGAAGGAGAAGACGAAGCTTCCAGAGATTTCTGACCAATTATAACTGTCACGCCCCGATTCGTAGAGTCATTTCTTCACATATTTTATCTCTTGGAATCGATCGTCCTCGCTTGGGCGTGATGCCGTACAAGTCTGGTATTGTACTTGTACAAGACAAGATGGCACATAAGTGATAATCTTCAAATAAAAATACATCACAGCGGCAGAAGCAGACAAATTGAAGTTAATGAGGACAATCTTTCTTATTGAATAGAAGTACAGCACTTCTTTATAGCAGCAGAGATAAAAGGATAAGTTGAAGTCACACAGAGATATATAGAACTTTATTCTCTTTATTGATAATTGAAGAAGAGTACAAGACTTGTATTGAAGTACAATGCTTACAACACATCTCACTTTACATTGAAAGCCAACTGAACAATGCTACAAAGCTTACATTTGATGCTTGGATACAATGGATTACAACTCAATATACCGACTTGGCTTACAACTCACTGGTACAACTGATTACAATGTTCCATACATTATGTCCTTTATAAACAGAAGACATCATCTTGTATAAGGAGAGCTTCTGTATGCCCAACAAATCTTCGATGTCGCGGGACCGGTCAAGCCAATCTTCGTGTGCAGAATATCCCAAGCATGAGCACCTGCCCACAAAAATATGGGTCAGCACATCATCTATGTACTGGCGAGCAGAATCCAACCACTCGCCTAAACCAACACTAACTGGTCAATTTTAGCAAGCATTTAATAGAATGATCTTTCTACTTTGGCCTAACATCAGTTTACAGTTCATGGGCAATAATCAGAGTGAAGCATGTAAACATATTCTTAGTAGCATTCATGTGGACATATCATTATAGCATTCTTGGTGTTATCATGCAAAGGTATCTCTGAGGCATCATTAACATTATCAGCTTAAACATGTTACGACAATTCTCACTTCAAGCATTACTTAGCATGTATGTCATGTTTGAGCAATATTCATAGCAAAGCATCTTTCTAGCATACTGTATTTAACATGTTAAGCAGGTTCTCATATTGAACGACTACGTATAGCATCATTTACTTGGCACGTTAAGCACGCAAGTTAAGCCAACACATTTATTGAGTATATCACATTTAAGTGATTTCTTACCGATAGCCAACTCCCTTGTACCTGCATAAAAATATAGGATAATATGATATACTTACTCTGTCTGCACAAAACATTCGTTAGCATGCATCCTGACTACATGGTCGTTGGTGAAACTGCACCATAAAGGACTTTCCAACGGGTATTACGACGCACCATTCCAGGGTAGGTTGCAAGCCTAGCCGAATGTCCCGTAATACCTCGTGCCACCATAGTACGACCAATGTTTCCTCCCGGGTCGAATCGGTCCCGGTGCCCCAGGTACCGTTCGAGGAAACTTACTCAGACTTGTACAAGTACGTCCATGACCATGCGAATGCGTGTCGACTCGATAACACAAATGCATGGTAAAGCAACTGAAAGTAAGCAGAGCCAACAGTTCAACATCTCATCTCAATCCCGAGCTGTGGTCAACGACTAATCATTACCATCATTCTACTTGGTGATCTCCATGATCCCAAGCCTCATCATTCTCCATTTATTGATTCATTGCATATTTCTCATAACATTCCTCTCAATAAGGAACCAATAACATTTTATTCATTTCAAAGGGACAAGCAGCTTTTTCCTTCGTTTTATTAGGACAATTATTATTCATTCCATTGCTTATACAAAAATAGGCACCATCTCATTTCTTTACAACAGTTGTACAGAGAGTAAATGATTTTAAGAGTCTCATTCAATTCATTGTGTTAATAGCATAGCCCGTTCTTTTCTCATGTATCGTTCACGCATCATCTCATTATTCAAGTGATTCATTTATTTCATCAAGATTAAGCATAAGGGATATTATTAATTCATTCTCAAGCATCAGGTTACATTAGCAGTTCGAGTGTGATTCCCATCAGCAGTTCAATACTCATGTCTTATTCATTTCAATAATTCTCAACATAGGTGTAGGCCTCGAAAATGAAAGTCACGCTGAGTTGATCAAAACAAAGTCTAAAAGTCACGCTGAGTTGATCAAGACAATGTCTAAAAATACACGCTGGGCTCTACCAGACTATTTTCTCAATATACGCTGAGTTCAGCTCATCATTTGTCAGAGTGTCATTATGACTGACAGCACGACAGTCGAAGAATGTCTCCTCGTATGCCACGTATGCACGGAACTCGAGAGATCACAGCCGACTATTGCGTGATTTTTGAAATCTTCTTCAACAAGACTCAGCCTTCGTCAAGTTGGCGTACCAAAAGAGCTTAGTATCATTTAATGTGACTGACAAGGCAATCACTATCAGAGATTTTGTGTCAGTCGAGGCACGTCGAATCAAGACAGCTGGTAGTCCTGCCTCAATCTTGCGTATATTTTGAGCCTTCTGGCTCAAGTCTGTGTGTATTTTGAACTTGTATATTTCCTTCCTCAAGTCTGCGTGGATTTTGAAGCTGTTTGCCCCAAGTCTGCGTGGATTTTGAAGCTTCTTGCCCCAAGTCTGCGTGGATTTTGAAGCTTTCTGCCCGAGTCTGCGTGGAATTCGTCTTCAACAAGTCTGCGTGGATTTCATCCTCAACTGAGTCTGCATGGATTTCGTCTTCAACAAGTCTGCGTGGATTTTATCAAATTGGAGTACGTGGCAGCCATGCCACCGATCTCTCGCATGCGTGTCCTATAGCTTGCACACGACTCATGCACGATTGCCATGTGTCCAACAGTTACAAGCTACGTCCAGTAACTGCTCATAACCTTGCATATGTTAAATCCTGCGTGATTTTCAACTATGCACAGGCTGTGAAGACAGTTATCTTTTCAGTTATTTTTGACTTTATAAATAGAGTTCTTTTCTTATTCATTGTACAGATACAGAGCTATCTAAATTACTGTTAAAATTTTGAGAGCTTTTCTTCTTCGCATCGTCCAAGGGATAAAGCGATCGTCTTCTAGATCGGATTCCTACAGTTGTAATTTTCCCAGATACACAATAAATAAAGTTAATTTATTTATGGAAAACAAATTGGCGACTCTGCTGGGGAAAACCATCTCCTCTTCTGAGATGGCAACAACTCAATGCGACACTTCGTCAGTCGGCTTGACGAAGAAGGTGATATCGATCCAACTTGATCAACTCGCCTACGAAGAAATACAGCAGGCTAAGGGTGGCAAGCCCACTTCAGCCTCCATCTCTACTGCCAAGTCGAAGGAACGATCTGTCTACGTCCCTAAGAATCTGTTGGCAACTAACAGTGAAGTTTCTGCCACAGTGTCTACTCCTAATACTGGCAAGAACTCTACTGCAAGCACGTACGCTCTTGTGTGCTTGAAGGCGACAGCAATCAAAAGTCACGCTGACAGCACTGGCTCCTTAGCCAAATCTGTTCCAGCGTGCAATCTCAAAATCAAAAGTCACGTTGACAGCACTGGCTTCTTAGTCAAGCCTGTTCCAGCGTGCAATCTCAAAATCAAAAGTCACGCTGACAGTACTGGCTTCTTAGTCAAGCCTGTTCCAGCGTACAATCTCAAAATCAAAAGTCACGCTGACAGCACTGGCTCCTTAGTCAAGCCTGTTCCAGCGTGCAATCTCAAAATCAAAAGTCACGCTGACAGCACTGGCTCCTTAGCCAAATCTGTTCCAGCGTATATTTCTAAAGTCAAAAATCATGCTAACAGCACTGGTTCTTTAACCAAGCCTGTTTCAGAGTGTATTCCAGCATACTATAAGAAGAATAGCTCTTTAGCTATCTCTTCTTCTTTGCCAAGTTCTACTAGAACTGGGGGTGGTCTTGTTAGAACTCCTTCATAAATGGCACACAAAGTCCCTTCGAAAAGGAATAACTCTTTAGTTGTTTCTTCTGCTCCTGTAGTGCTTACTTCAGGAACAGCTTTGACTGACAGTTTTGTTAGTCAAGAAAAAAGAGATGGTCTTTTGACTACTCTTCCCTCTAGACATTCTATGTCTCAAAACTTGAATAAGTCCAAGAAGAAACATTTCTTAATGTCTTCTTCTACGACTTCTTCGAATTGGGCACAGAATTTGTCTATAAAAGAGGGTTTGTTACCAACTCCTAATCAAGGGGGTGGTTCATCTCTTCCTTCTCTACAAATATCCAGATCAATGGAAGGAAAACTTCAAGTGTCAAAAACTAATGTTTTACTTCCAACTGATCTAAGAACAAAACTTAATCAAATCCGTTTGGAAAGCACTTCTGCAAGAGATCCAGATGTAGAGTATGCTAGAAATTATGTGGCTCATATTAATCACTCTCTATATAATCAAAAGCCATCAAGACCCAAGAACTGGAAATATATTCCTAAAAATACACAAAGAATGTTCTCTGATGTACCTCAATCTTCACAAACAGATTTGCGAGAGCACCTTCAACAGAAGAGAAGGAATAATTCTGTGTCAATGGATCATGCTGAATGTGACTTCCAACCAAGAGTCATAATTCAATACAGATGTCAATCAAGGGATCAGGACCATGCTGATCATGAATGTGACTTCCAGCCAAGAGTCACGATGCAATGCAGATGTCAATCTAAACGACAATCTGTCTTCAACCGGATTCAGTGTGAACCTATGCCTGATGAAGATGAACCTCTGTTTGCTTCTGTCAACATGACTTCTCGGGATATTGGGGGTAAACCTGATAGTCCAGATGGAGTATATAGAGGCACCAGATCAAGAGTTATGGCTTCTAATCAAAGGACTTTGATTCCTGAAGATGATTCTGAATTTCTTGGAGAATCTAACTTCCCACCTCTTCCTACTGGGGGTAGTTCTCCTGTAAATGACTTTGATACACAAAGTAATGATTCAGAACAAACAACATCCACCAGTTCATCAATAATCCCTCGTACAGTCATGACTTATATGGTCGATGGGAATACTGATGAACCTTCTTCTTCGACGACTCCTCAAGATCAAAGAATTTCTTCTTTGGAACAGCAAATGAAATCTATGGCTGACACTATGAAGTCGATGTATGAACTCATGGCAACCCAGATGCAAAATCGACAGACTATACCTGAAGCCATACCAATTGATACTGGCGTAATTCCAGTACATGTTCCTCCAGCAGTACAATCCAATACTCTTGGACAAGTTCAACCAGTTCCTAGTCACTCAGGAGCTGGGGGTAGTGCTTATAATACTGTTCCTCCTCCCAACTATTCTGTACAAGCTACAACTCCACAATCTTCCGGAGTTGTTACTGAAGAATTGAAGAACCTCAAGACTCAATTTGAGGTATTCAAACAGAAGGATGGTTTGCAAAGGTTAGGTATCAAGCAACCTTACCCGATAGAATGGAAGCAAGTATCTTATCCTCCTAAATACAAGCCTCCTACTATCTCATTCTATGATGGAACCACTTCTCCAAGTCAATTTATCAATCACTTTGAAGTGATGACTGACCAGTTGCAACCAAGTGACGCCCTCCTTACTCGGGTGTTTGTCGGATGTCTCAAGAGAACGGCTTATGAATGGTATAGAAGTCTCCCTGAGGGGTGTATTACCTCATTTGTCGGTTTCAAACAAATGTTTCTTGAACGATTCTATGAAGGGCTCAATGACATGACTATGTCTGCTCTCATAAGAATCAAGCAGAAGAACAATGAAACTACTGAAGATTTCATTGAACGATTTCGAAGAAAAGCTCTGAAAATGCCTCTTGGAACTCCTGATGCTGTTACCATCGACACATGCAAATCAAATTTGTTACCAATCATCAGCATGTGGACAGGATCTACACAATTTTAAGATTGGCCTTCCTTCATAGTAAGTGCCAAAGCTGCAGAAATCAGTGCTGAAACCTTCAAAGGTTTAGGAGTGCAGATGAATCCCAAGGAAACAGGCCAAAATGCTAAAAACAATGCTCGCAAAGGAAAAGAAACCCTTGAAGTTAATCTTCAGAGTAAAGATGCATCGACTGTTCAAACTCCTCCTGCCTCTACGACTCAACAATCAAGAACACCTCATCCCAGAGAAGAATATTCTTTTGATGACGATGATGTCCTTGGTATCTTCGAATGTCTGCTTAAAGGTAATAAAATACAATTACCTAAAATGAAGAAACCCGATGAAGCCGGTAAGACAGATCATCCTAAATACTGTCCATACCACAGAATGTTGGGTCACACAATTCGTACATGCTATGTACTGAAAGGAAAGATCCAAGAAATGATCAAGTCTGGAGCCATCACTCTCACTCCGAAAGAGAAGACTGTTACTTCCAACGTTGTCTCTATGCAATTCGGAGATTTCCCTCCTCAACTCCTTGAAAGCGGGATCGTTCCTATTCCCAAGGCAACTCTTGAAATAGTGAATATTCCTCCTCCACAGTCTGAAGGATTAGTACCAATCACTATGAAAACAGGAGAAATCATATGGATTTATCCTGATCTAGTGGCAGATTTTGAATCTCCTCCTCTTCAAAAGACTACTTCCCAAAAATCTAAGAAGGCTGGAAAGACTAAGTCATGTCATATGACTTCTTTCGAGTCTACTCCCGACACAGAGCCGAAAGATAAGGAAGAAGCACTTGCTGGTGCTACTAGAACAGGGAAACCTTATCTAAAGGATTATTCCAAGAATCCTGAAGATACACCTGATATCTCTCCTGCTGACAAAGATGCTCCTGATGTCCCTCTTGAGGAAGAATTATCCACTGCACCTGTTCCTTCAACTACACCGGGGGTACCTACTCCTTCCAAGCCTACAGCTCTTGAGAAAGGCAAACAACAGGCTCGATTTGATAAAGCCCATCAAGAAGTCCCCTCCTCTTGGGCTTCAGAAACCTTATAACTTCGACATTCTAGCTCAACTTGCTAATACTCCAGTTAGAATGTCCCTCTTTGAACTTCTATGTCTTTCCAAAGAGACTCGGGAGACGTTAAGTGAGGCACTTCTTCAAGCTGACTCTTGTCTTGCACAATTAAATAAGCCAAATGAAGAACCTGCCACTTGCTTGCATTGCAACAGTGTATTGGAGATTATCCCAAATATCACCTTTACACAAGATGACATGCTACTGGAGGATAATCGACATGATCGGCCTCTCTACTACACCAGTTATATCGATACGATAAAGATAGATCGTATCCTCATTGATCCAGGGTCTGCTATAAGCATAATGCCAAAGAGTTTGTTGGATGAACTAAAAATCCCTCTTCACAAGCTTTCCAAGACGGTTACTACTATCCTGGGATTCAATCAGAGCCGAAGCGAGCCTTTGGGAAAGATTCATCTGAAACTTCAGATAGGCGATTTCAGATCCAAAGTCACTTTCTATGTGATCGAGATCGTGGGGTCTTATAATCTTCTTCTGGGGAGGCCCTTCTTCATGAAAATAATGTGGTGCCTTCTACTCTTCATCAGTATTTTAAATACATTGACAGCAATGGAAGAGTACAAAAGGAAGTCGCTGATAGAAATCCTTTCCATGGGGTTGAAGCTTATTTCAATGATTTCCGGATGTACAAAGAAGAGTATACAAGGGTGATACAAGCTATGGAGAAAGAGGATCCACAAAGTGAGACCTTGATAATTCCTGTTAAAGGTCGAACTACTCAGCAACAGTCTTCCAAACCCTCTGGAGAAGGTTCTTTCATCATTCCAGTAAGTAGACGGATCTCTCGATTACCTCAGTCGTCTGCTCAAGATACGCTGATCATTCCTGTCAGTGGGTGTACTATAGTTCCTGTCTATTCACATATAAAACAGGATACTCTGGTAATCCCGGTTGGAGGGCGGACTACTCTTCCATCTCAGGCTTCAAGGGAGCTCACCTCTTCTGAGCCATTTGTTATCGATCTTAATCGAAACAAAACTTTTTCTCCCCCTTTAGTCATTGATTTGGCTAAGATTTCTAAGGTTCAGCCTTCTCCTGATATAAATACTGCTACTTTTGAATTTAATGAAAAGTCTCCATCTTTGCAGTATATTGATGTGTGTAATCATGTTCATAGTTATTTGCATCTGTTGGATGATTTAAAAACAATAACTATAGGAGTTGTACAGACTTTTCATACGGGAGTATCCCTAGAATCAGTGCAAGCTTCATACTTTTTGGTTCCTAGCAGAAAGCCAGGAGATATTCCAATATTCTTCTACAAAGGGCCCCAAAATCCTTCTGATTTGGAAGATAATGACAAAAACGATGACACCGGAAGGTTACAACTACGTCGTTATAGTCAGCAATCTAAAGACATTATCAAGAATATGGGCTATGACTTCAGAACTAGCCTCAGTAATGGAAGAGGAAGAAAAATGCCTGTCCGGATTCCTCCTTTGAAATATGGAAGGACAAAATGCGGATTGGGTTATATTGCTTCTACTCCCTTCATCAATACTATCCATGAAGATCCCGAATCTGATGAAGATACGAGATCTGATTCTTCTAGTACCACCTCTTGGGATTCTGATACAAGAATTGGTGACCTCCACTACAACATTCTGTCTTCCAACATGGTCTCCATTGACGGTTCTGAGGAACATGATGAAGACGAAGATGAATTTGAAATATCACCTGAATCAGAACAATGGGCCTAAAGATTAGACAATCGATGGGAATTCCGATTTGAGCAAAAAGAACCTCCGACTGAAGACAAACTTGTTCAAATAGATGTTGGTGAAGAGGGATCCCCTAAGCCAATATTCATCAGTGAAAGTCTTTCAGAAGCTGATAAGCAAGACATGATCAAACTTATTCGTGAATACATCGATGTCTTCGTTTGGAGTTATGAAGATATGCCAGGACTTGATCCACAGATCGCAACTCACAAACTCAATATCTTGCCGAATGCTAAACCGGTCAAACAACAACAGTGACGATTTCGTCCAGACATTATGGATGCAATTGAAGCTGAAGTCAATAAACTCATGGCTTCCAGATTTATCAGAGAAGAACAATATCCCGACTGGGTAGCTAACATAGTTCCTGTTCTCAAAAAGACTGGCAAGATCAGAGTCTGCATAGACTACCGCGATCTCAATGCGGCATGTCCTAAAGACGAGTTTTCTTTACCAATCACTGATGTCATGATCGATAATACCTGTGGGTTTGAACGGATGTCATTCATGGACGGGTATTCTGGGTACAATCAGATTAAAATGTTTCCAGATGACGAGAAACACACTTCTTTCAGAATGCCGATTGGTACATACTGTTATACAGTGATGCCATTCGGTCTCAAGAATGCAGGAGCAACTTATCAACGAGCTATGAGCACTATATTCTGTGAACATTTACAGAAAATAGTCGAATGCTATGTTGATGACATTGCAGTTAAAAGTCGACAAAAGGAGGATCACATCCAAGATTTGAAGACTATATTTGATCTAATGCGCAAGCATCAATTAAAGATGAACCCTACTAAGTCCTTCTTAGGCGTCTCTAGTGGCAAATTTCTCGGCTTCGTCATTACCTCGAAAGGTATACACGTAGATCCCGAGAAGATCAAAGCCATCCAAGAGATGCGTCCTCCACGCACCTTAAAAGAGCTACGAGGATTTCAAGGAAGGATCGCTTATATCAGGAGATTCATCTCTAATTTATCAGGACGCTGCAGACCATTCAATAAACTCATGAAGAAAGGTGTTTCTTTTGTCTGGAATGATGAATGTCAGAAAGCATTCGATGATATAAAACAATATCTGATGAGTCCACCAGTATTGGTACCTCCTGTCTCAGGAATTCCATTCCTCCTATATACCCGAGCAACGAGTCATTCATTGGGTGCATTGCTTGCTCAAAAGAATAAAAATGGTCATGAACAAGCCATTTACTATCTCAGTCGTACCATGACCGGAGCTGAACCTCGATATTCACCGGTCGAAAAAGAATGTCTAGCCTTGATGTTCGTTGTTCAAAAGATACGACATTATATCATTGGCCAGACCATTCATGTCATTTCCAGGATCAATCCTATACGGATCATGATGAAGAAACCAAGTGTTTTAAATTCTCGATTGGCTAACTGGGGAATCTTACTTGCTCAGTATGACATGCACTATATCCCTCAGAAATCAGTCAAAGGACAAGCTTTAGCTGATTTTCTGGCTGCTCATTCAATTCCAGAGAATTCAAAACTCTATGATGAAATTCCAGATGAAGCCCTAGACTCAAATCAAATTGCTGAAGAAGATCCTACTTGGCATCTATTCTTTGATGGAGCTTCAAGAATAGGTCCTAATGGTGACATTGTTGCTGGAGTTGGAATTTTTCTTGTATCACCAGAAGGTCTTGCTATCCAAAGAGCTTATTCTCTCGATCAGTCATGTTCAAACAACATTGCTGAGTACAATGCATTACTCATTGGTCTTCAGCTCGCCAAACATCTGAACATTCAACATTTGGAGGCGTATGGAGACTCTAAACTCATTGTCAATCAGATAAGGGACACTTATGAAGTTCGCTATCAAGATCTGGTTCCTTATCATAGATCGGCTATATCTATGGCTTCTTCATTTGAAGAATTCTTCATCGAGCATGTTAGACGAGCATGTAACACAGAAGCGGATGCTCTCGCTAATCTTGCAGCGGTATTGGCTATTCCGATTAGACGGCAACAAATGATTGTTGTTTGCAATCGAGAATTATTCCATCTTGAGAACAATCTGACTCTAGGACTTCCAATTAATATTGAAGAATCAGCATCTCATGATGTCAATACAACAAGAGGATTCAGATTTGGTTGTAAATCCTTTTCATCTTTATCTGATTCCAGTATAGAATTCACCTTTAACAATTCAGCTGAGAATCAGAATACAGATAAAGATTGGAGACTTTCTTTCTTAGATTTTGTATTGTATGATATTCTCCCAGATAATCCGAGTGAGGCAGCATCTATCAGACGACGATCACTCAGATTTTATTACAATCATACTACAAAAACCTTATATCATCGAGCTTATGATGGTTTACTTCTTCGATGTGTTGCCGGTGATGAAGCCCAACAAATTATCCGCGAAGCACATGATAGAATTTGCGGAGCACATCAGCTTGGACCAAAACTTCAAGACCGTATTCGACGTATGGGTTATTATTGGCCTACTATGGTATTAGATGCCATCGAATACGCAAGGAAGTGTAAAGCTTGTCAAATCCATACGGATTTTATCCATCAACCTTCAGAATTTCTACATCCAACGGCAGCATCATGGCCCTTCGAAGCTTGGGGCATGGACATTATCGGCCTAATCAATCAGCCGTCATCAAAAGGTCATCGGTTTATTCTTGCAATAACCGATTATTTCTCCAAATAGGCCGAAGCTATTCCTTTATCTGAAGTTAAAACATCCAACGTCATCAACTTTATCAAGCATCATGTCATCTATAGATTTGGTGTTCCTCGACGCATTATTCATGATAATGGACCACAGTTCGTCAGCCAGAAATTTACTCGATTCTGTGACGATCATCGGATCAACAATGTAGCTTCTACAGCATATAATCCGGCAGCTAACGGATTAGCAGAAGCTTTCAACAAGACCATCATCAAACTCTTAAAGAAGTTTGTTTCTACTAACAAACGGAATTGGAGTGAGAAACTTGGTGAATGTATGTGGGCTTACCGCACTACAGTTCGTAATGCTACCAAATGTACACATTTCTCTCTGGTGTATGGATGTGAAGCTGTTCTTCCATTAGAGATTCAAATTCCTTCTTTAAGGATAGCAATCGCTAATGAACTTACCACTGAGAATAATGATCATCTTCGACTTCAGGAATTAGAATCTTTGGATGAAAAGCGATTATCTGCTCAACAGAATATCGAATTCTATCAAGCTAGAATCTCAAGAGCTTTTAACAAAAAAGTCAGAGTTCGAGCATATCAAAAAGGAGAACTTGTTCTAACAGTCAGACGTCCTATGACTATGACTCATATGAGCAAAGGCAAGTTCGATGCAAAGTGGGAAGGTCCTTATGTTGTGAACAAAGTTTTCTCAAATGGAGCTTATCAACTCTCAGATCTGGACGGCCGAATTGTTATGATGCCTATTAATGGCAAATTCCTTAAAAAGTATTATGTATAAATGCTTGTAAATCATCAGACAAGTTCAAGTCTATAAATAAAATTCGAATTTTATTTCATCATGAATGATAATACATGATATTAAGGAAGATCAGTATCATCCTTCTCTACATTTGGACGTGGGCCACTGTCGTCCTTCTCGAAAACGCGGTCAGCAAAAGAGCCGAGAACCTCCTTGCTAGAACCCACGAGGAACTTGCAAACGGCTATCCTCATGGCTTCTTCTTCTTCAGTCCTTTCTGGTTCGAGCAGGAAGTCCAGAATATCCCTTGGTGGTCGGGGTGTAGAAGAACCTTCGCCTACTTCTGCCTTCTTTGGCTGAATTGGATCTGCAGGGTGGTCTTCAGTGCCCTTCTGAACCTTCGAAGTGATTTTAGCCTTCTTGGATGCTTCTCCAGACGACATTTTTATGTTGAAGAGTAGAAGTGTTCGTTCCTGTCAGATTCCTGCTATATTTATAGGCAGAAATTCCTCAAATAACTAAGCGACACATTCATCCGACGGTTCGCTCGTTCATTAATACCTGACGGTTCGTCCGTTCATTACATTCATCCGACGGTTCATCAGTTCATTTATTACCACCCGACAGTTCGCCCGTTCATTATCACCTGACGGTTCGTCCGTTCATAATCTTCTATCAATTTATTAAAAAGTGGGATTCGTTATTTATCATGTTTTCATAACCTCTGGATAAATACTGAATCTACCTACTCATCTATTATTTTCCATTTTCGACCTCTGCATAGAAATCAATCTATTTTCTTTTGAGTTTTTACATATTATCACGTCCATATTACCTCTGATAGTATCATATACTCTAAAACAGAAAATAAGATTTTATTATCTATCATGTCCATATTACATACAGATAGATACAAATCATTGATCATAGATGAACCATCATTTTCATTCCCATATCATCAAAAAGTCTATTACATTTTCTTAGACTTTCTCATAAGTTATAATGGAAATCTTTTACATTCTTGGATTTTCATTCTATACACCAACAAAAACCTAATAGAGATCTATTTCTTCTTTGGATCTTCTTTGACGGGTTCGTTGTTGGTGGCAGTTCCTGATTGCCTGAGTCCCGGTGATGACCAGGACAGCAGGAATCAAACTCTGGTCTTCTCTCTCAGAAAAGAGGAGAACCCCAGAGTATGGCATCCCGAAGGCGTGTTGCTGCCAATACAACTGGTGGATTAGGAGCGGCCTCTCAGAGGAGATAGGAACGTATCCATCATTGGGATACAATTCCTAGTTCTGCCGTGAAAGGAACTCTACTACCCGATTTCTCGGGGTAGAGTTGACTCCACCGTCCAACTCTTCGTGTATAAAGGCTCTTCCTACCATCGGAGGAAGACCCTTCTATCCCACGAAGAGTTCTGAGTTGTCTGATTTGCGCGTCAAAAGCGTATGAGCTCCCTGATGTTGGTGTCAGAAGAATACTCTCCACAGCATCCAAATCGCCAATGTCAGTTCTGGAAAAATTTTCAGCCAAACTCCTGCAGAAAGCAGCAAGGAAAAAGAAATTAATCAACAGAAATGTCATTATCATTAGGCGTGCACTGGTCAAACAAAGACAAGCGCACTGGCTAGTCAAAGACAGACGCATCCTGTTCAGTCAGAGACAAAAGCTTATCTTCAACAATAAAAAGTGGTACGCATACTATGTTGGACTCACCATCGAGATTAAAAGGTTTTGTGCTAAGGATTGGCAAACCAATGTCTGATGATGTAATGCACAAGAATACAACATCAGAAAGCATTGCTTTCTTGTTGAGAATGAAATCTTGCAAAAAGGTCATTCTCAGAAAAGAAGAAGAAGAATAAAGAGATGAGTATGCGTGAAACTCAGCTATCTATTTAAAGGGTCAAGGCGCGAGTCTATTTTTGGAAAGATCCGAGTAAAAAGCGCTCAAAACCACGGAATGAGTGTCACGTGTGCTTTGGAAGACAGCACAACATTGAAAATATTCAAAGAGTGCCGCCTAATGCTCTTCATTAGAGCACGCTATTCGGAGTAAAGCTAGCTCTCAATACAAAATTGTACCACAGAAATATTTGAGTATTCAATGCAAAGATAAGTGGCACTAATGACCTTACATAGATAAAAGAGAAAAGAAAGGCAACATTTTCAAAGAAAACAGAAGCATTTTGCGGAGTGACTGAGCTTGGCGCCTAATTCCTCTACACTACTGACCCCCATACGGTGTAACAGAGCATCGAACGCTTCCCGCTGCTCTACGAGGCTGCGCCTATTGGAGGAGGATGAGCCGTCCAGACCAAAATGGCTCAGGAGGTTCTTGGCTAATTGTGTAGGGTCATCTTTGAACTCAAAAACTAAAGGCTCCGATTCTTTACCCCCGAGAGTAGGGTTGCCATGGGCACAGAAACCCAACTTTCGTGCTTCTTCCTCAGCTTCTTCCTTCGGAGTCATGCTGACACAAGATGAAGATCAAAGCTGAATTTTTCCCCCGTTTATATAAAGAAGCTCGTCGGCGGTTCATATTCCACCATAAATTGGATGCAATCAGTCTCGAAAAATGAAGAGTCATCATAACATTTAATAAGTTCATTTGCATATTTTTAAAGTATTTCGAAATTTTGAAGTCTTTTCAACTTTCGAAAACTTTGAAGGGGGTTTTGTAGGCCTCGAAAATGAAAGTCACGCTGAGTTGATCAAAACAAAGTCTAAAAGTCACGCTGAATTGATCAAGACAATGTCTAAAAATACACGCTGGGTTCTACCAGACTATTTTCTTAATATACGCTGAGTTCAGCTCATCATTTGTCAGAGTGTCATTATGACTGACAGTACGACAGTCGAAGAATGTCTCCTCGTATGCCACGTATGCACGGAACTCGAGAGATCACAGCCGACTATTGCGTGATTTTTAAAATCTTCTTCAACAAGATTCAGCCTTCGTCAAGTTGGCGTACCAAAAGAGCTTAGTATCATTTAATGTGACTGACAAGGCAATCACTGTCAGAGATTTTATGTCAGTCGAGGCACGTCGAATCAAGACAGCTGGCAGTCCTGCCTCAATTTTGCGTATATTTTGAGCCTTCTGGCTCAAGTCTGCGTGTATTTTGAACTTGTATGTTTCCTTCCTCAAGTCTGCATGGATTTTGAAGCTATTTGCCCCAAGTCTGCGTGGATTCTGAAGCTTCTTGCCCCAAGTCTGCATGGATTTTGAAGCTTTCTGCCCGAGTCTGCGTGGATTTCGTCTTCAACAAGTATGCGTGGATTTCATCCTCAACTGAGTCTGCGTGGATTTCGTCTTCAACAAGTCTGCGTGGATTTCATCAAATTGGAGTACATGGCAGCCATGCCACCGATCTCTCGCCTGCGTGTCCTATAGCTTGCACACGACTCATGCACGATTGCCATGTGTCCAACAGTTACAGGCCACGTCCAGTAACTGCTCATAACCTTGCGTATGTTAAATCCTGCGTGATTTTCAACTATGCACAGGCTGTGAAGACAGTTATCTTTTCAGTTATTTTTGACTCTATAAATAGAGTTCTTTTCTTATTCATTGTACAGATACAGAGCTATCTAAATTGCTGTTAAAATTTTGAGAGCTTTTCTTCTTCGCATCGTCCAAGGGATAAAGCGATCGTCTTCTAGATCGGATTCCTACAGTTGTAGTTTTCCCAGATACACAATAAATAAAGTAAATTTATTTATGGAAAACAATAGGCATCTCTATTATTCAACAACTAAGACATGGAACATTTAGGGACAATTCATAGCATCACGTTATTCTATTTATTAAGCATACAGGAATAAGGAGGAAGGAGGACAGTTCCACTTGCCTGCATAAAAGGGTCTTCTTATTCTGGTTGCACGCATTCCTCCTAAGCGTAGCTCCACCAGCGACCAACGTTACAACACTTAATCCGTCTAGCCAGCTCAGAGAGACTGCATCAGTCTCAACTCTCTTGATTCCCAACATAAGTCACGGTCTAACATTCTGATCCCATCCAACAAGCCAACCAAATGCCTCGTGCGGAGCGGGACATTACATAATATACCACTCAGAAAAAGTTTTGTCCTCGAAACTTAAGATAACAACTCATCTTACTAATTCACTTAGTCATAACAAGTTACTCATTCAGCTTCAATTCAATATTCATTTCAGCACACTCGGTCATCTCAAAATAGCTATCCAATTGTACCATTTACATTCATCAACGATTCGTTCTGTCTATCTCTTTTCAATACTTGCAACTTCTTATTGATTCACCAATATTTTTCTTGTAATTTTGTTTTGGTCGTAACATATCACTTCGTTTGGATCCATACACATATTTCAGGCGTCCCCAAAATATATACATTTCAGCTAAAGTCCGCATTAGTGCGATAAATTCTTCCAATAATGTTATCTCAGTTGCAACCTATCACTTCGGCTGGATCCATACACATATTTTAGGCGTCCCCAAAACATATGTACTTCAGCCAACTTCCATGATAGCGCAGTTCGGTCAGCCACAATATAACTCTCTTTTCCAAATCCGACTTAGCATCCTTTCAATTGACTTATCACTTTATTCACTTGCCATAATCACTATCTTCTAGGTCATAAAACTTAACATCAGGGACAACTTGGTTAAGCTCTCTATCCGGGCATAATATTTCTAACATTCGATCAAGGGTCTAACTTAGAGTCAATCATATTAAGAGTTCACAACATGCAATCATATTCCTTTATGAATCCAACAATATTTCTCACCAAGGCAATTCATCTTTTCTAAAAGATAAAATCCGACGTTACCCACTATTGATACCGATCCAACATTCCCGTCATGAGCAGTCAATTCCATCTCATATAATAATTCACTATTTGATACATACAACTCAAGTCTCATCCCACGATTCTATTTCCCGCTATAGGCCGACATATAATCCTCAAGGGTCAAACATCTCTAAGGTTCATATTTGAGCATATACTTACAACTTATCATTCTTAGATCATACTCATCACCATCTCTCGTTTAATGCCAAAGGTTATCATACGGTCGCCAATGGTCACCCTATTAATTGGTCAAGTCTCAATGGTTAGCTATACCGACAGCTAAACCTAACCATTCAGGTGACTCCCCTAGAGTGGATGGCTACTAGGGATCATGCTAGTTTCTTATTCTCAGGGCCAATAAGCAATCGACAGTTCTAAGGAACTCTACCCAAACCTATGGGCATCAACTTAGTCTGAATAACTAATCGCCATTGTCGGCTATGCCAACAATTGGTAGGTCTTCAACTAGTCGCTAGGGTCAAGTCTATCTATCCAGGGTCTTCCTCAAGGAAATAATTCCCACAGAGGCTCATTCTAGACTTACCCAACGATCGACTAAGATCGATCTATCAACATTACGGTCAATTCCCAACCCGACATACGATTCTCATCGTTCTAATAATCCATCAAGTAAATTTCCAATGATTCAATTTCTATTTCAAATCCTTTGTACTCATACGAACCCATAAGCCAAGGCTAACTATTCAAGGGTCATCAGTTCCGATAGTCTTAATATAACTATGGAATCATACTATTCGGTCTGTATGATGGAGTTACACCACTAAGTCATAAGCCAGCAATTTATATCCCAACCAATAATCAAATATACCGGCATTATCCAACGCGTTTGTAATTAATTCCTCAATTCTATTCATTTCTCAATCATCAAAATCTCATACGCACATTCTTAAAATCTTATATCGTAAGGGGTCGAGTAATTCATTCCATTCAATCTGATAATTCATGTATCGATTAACCATTCTCTATGCAACACAAATATTCAGGGTTGCTTCTTGTTACTTTTCTGGTACAATTTAATTCCTCAGCATACATGCACATATGCAATGACTATCCTTTGGTGATCAAGATGGATTAACATCTATTACACCTTAGGGTCAAGGCACAGATCTCTAATATTCCTTTGGTTCACCGACAATATTTCCAAAACTTTCAGCTTAGCAACCAACTTTGTATTAGCCACATATGATTTGCATCCAACCAACCGAAGACGACAATTAGATGTTCTAAGCCACAATATTCTCTAGCCCAATCCATTTACCCATAGCATATTAACTGTCTTACTAGTCTGAGTCATCACTCGACTAAATAATTTCTAACCAAGCCACCCGATTACAATTTTCGACAATCTCGCTACCTAATATAACATCACCGTCAAGGGACACTCGAGTCATCTATCAACAATACAAGACTCCCGGCTATGTTTCGGTACTACGCAGTACACACAGATAGTCTCATTGTTATCCTATGGAAAGGGTCAATATACATCTCGTTCTGAGGTGGTAGAGGTAATATACCACTCAGAAACGAAGCCATCCTTAAACAATACCAACCCAATTCTATTATGGACATTCGTGATCTACAATGATCACAATACTTAACCAATATCTCGGGATCTCAATATCACAAGCCAACATTCTTAGGGTCTCAAAAGCACTAGCGAGCACATATGAGTCAACTCACTAGTTCTGCTGAACTCATCTATCAATTATTCATTCCTAAATCTTTCCCAACATCACATGCAATTTTCAACTTGTTACAGCATACATAGCCACTTTTCTTTATTCCCATAATTCCAAACAGCATTCATACTATAGCATACTATGGCATCGAGTCATTGTTGGGTTATTTGTGTCCAAACCAACAACAATCATTCATTCGGGCATCACAGTGTATATAGACTTATTGTATGGGACATCCAGTGAGCAACCAAGAGGGTCAACGAACTTTCAGACACAAACAACATAGGATGATTGCCGAACAACAACAGCATAATCACGGAAGCAATCTTTGATTTAATCGCGAAAGCAACGTTGTGTGATCGCGGAAGCAACTTTGGTTAATCGTCGATGCAACTTTGATTTGAAACGAATCAAAGAAGAGGCCAAGGACGTAAAGCCTTGCTCTGGTACCAATTTGTCACGCCCCGATTCGTAGAATCATTTTTTTACATATTTTATCTCTTGTAATCGATCGTCCTCGCTTGGGCGTGATGACGTACAAGTCTGGTATTGCACTTGTACAAGGCAAAGATGGTACATAAGTGATAATCTTCAAATAAAAATACATCACAGCGGCAGAAGCAGACAAATTGAAGTTAATGAGGACAATCTTTCTTATTCAATAGAAGTACATCACTTCTATATAGCAGCAGAGATAAAAGGATAACTTGAAGTCACACCGAGATATATAGAACTTTATTCTCTTTATTGATAATTGAAGAAGAGTACAAGACTTGTATTAAAGTACAATGCTTACAACACATCTCACTTTACATTGAAAGCCAACTGAACAATGCTACAAAGCTTACCTTTGATGCTTGGTTACAATGGATTATAACTCAATATACCGACTTAGCTTACAACTCACTGGTAGAACTGATTACAATGTTTCATACATTATGCCCTTCATAAACAGAAGACATTATCTTGTACAAGGAGAGCTTATGTATGCCCAACAAATCTTCGATACCGTGAGACCAGTCAAGCCAATCTTCGTGTGCAGAACATCCCAAGCATGAGCACCTGCCCACAAAAATGTGGGTCAGCACATCATCTATGTACTGGTGAGCAGAATCCAACCCACTCGTCTAAACCAACACTAACTGGTCAATTTTAGCAAGCATTTAATAAAATGATCTTTCTACTTGGGCCTAGCATCAGTTTACAGTTTATGGGCAATAATCAGAGTAAAGCATGTAAACATATTCTTACTAGCATTCATCTGGATATATCATTATATCATTCTTGGTGTTATCATGCAAAGGCATCATTGAGGCATCGTTAACATTATCAGCTTAAACATGTTATGACAATTCTCACTTCAAGCATTACTTAGCATGTACGTCATGTTTGAGCAATATTCATAGCAAGGTATCTTTCTAGCATACTGCATTTAACATGTTAAGCAGGTTCTCATATTGAAAGACTACCCATAGCATCATTTACTTGGCACGTTAAGCACGCAAGTTAAGCCAACACATTTATTGAGTATATCACATTTAAGTGATTTTTTACCGATAGCCAACTCCCTTGTACCTGCATAAAAATACAGGATAATATGATATACTTACTCTGTCTGTACAAAACATTCGTTAGCATGCATCCTGACTACATGGTCGTTGGTGAAACGGTACCATAAAGGACTTTCCAACGGGTATTACGACGCACCATTCCAGGGTAGGTTGCAAGCTTAGCCGAATGTCCCGTAATACCTCATGCCACCATAGCACGACCAATGTTTTCTTCCGGGTCGAATCGGTCCCGGTGCAACAGGTACCGTTCGAGAAAACTTACTCAGACTTGTACAAGTACGTCCATGACCATACGAATGCGTGTCGACTCGATAACACAAATGCATGGTAAAGCAACTGAAAGTAAGCAGAGCCAACAGTTCAACATCTTATCTCAATCCTGAGCTGTGTTCAACGATTAATCATTACCATCATTCTACTTGGTGATCTCCATGATCCCAAGCCTCATCATTCTCCATTTATTGATTCATTGCACATTTCTCATAACATTCCTTTTCATTCATTTCAAAGGGACAAGCAGCTTTTTTTTTGTTTCATTAGGACAATTATTATTCATTCCATTGCTTATACAAAAACAGGCACCATCTCATTTCTTTATAACAGTTGTACAGAGAGTACATGATTTTAAGAGTCTCATTCAATTCATTGTGTTAATAGCATAGCCAGTTCTTTTCTCATGTATCATTCACACATCATCTCATTATTCAAGTGATTCATTCATTTCATCAAGATTAAGCATAAGGGTATTATCAATTCATTCTCAGGCATCAAGTTACATTAGCAGTTCGAGTGTGATTTCCATTAGCAGTTCAATATTCATGTCTTATTTATTTCAATAATTCTCAACATAGGTATCTCTATTATTCAGCAACTAAGACATGAAACATTTAGGGACAATTTATAGCATCACGTTATTCCATTTATTAAGCATGCAGAAATAAGGAGGAAGGAGGACAGTTCCACTTGCCTGCATAAAAGGGTCTTCTTATTCTGGTTGCACATATTCCCCTAAGCGTAGCTCCACCAGCGAGCTACGTTCTAACACTTAATCCGTCTAGCCAGCTCAGAGAGACTGCATCAGTCTCAACTTTCTTGATTCCTAACATAAGTTACGGTCTAACATTCTGATCCCATCCAATAAGCCAACCAAATGCCTCGTACGGAGCGGGGCATTACAGTAACCGTCCAACCATAACAATCTGCTCATCTTCGACCTTCCGATCATAACGATTTCCCTAACCGTTTCCAAACTGACTCGCCGCCATCGTCTAACCATCGTTGCCCGCCCAACCGCCGGTCACTGATCACGCAACTGTATGTCTGTCGTCCACCATCTATATAAAGGCCCCCAACCTCCTCCTTCTTCTTCATCAATCCATTTGCAGCGAAGCTCTGCAGAAATTCCTCCTCGTCCGCTCTTTTTTTTTATTTTCGAAGTTCTGCGAGCATAGCTATGGCGTCCTTTAACCTTTGCCATGGCGATTGGAGCTTCAAACCTGGCTTCGCGGTGAAGATGTTGATCGTTGCTTGAGTGGATCGGTTCTGGCAAGGGGTACGAAGTTCTTCGAAGGGCTTTCTGCTTCCTTTCGTTGTGATCGACTTACTTGCAGCGTCACATCGAATCCGTAAGTTATTCTTGAACGCTACTTCCATTTTGATTTTGATTCCGAGTTCCTTCTCCGTTCTCCCTCTTCTTGCTGATATTTTTTTGGGATGGTTTTGAGTTTCGAATGAATATCTTGACATCATCGATTGAACGTTGTATAAAATTGACTCGATTTTGTGGATTTTGATTTGGTGGAAACTCGTGGGTGAGTTCTTGATTATTCCTGTGAATTTCTCCAATTTTGGAGTCGAGGACATATTCAAACTAAACTCACAGTATTGTTTTCTTCTTATGTTCATTACTTGTTCAACAATATGCCTTAATCAGTTTCGTATCCGAATTTTGGACACGAAGTTCGTGTATCAGACACGGGAGCAGGTACGAGACCAGCCTTATTGGACAGCTGTGCAGGTATCCTTCTATGCTCCTTCCCGTGGGTTATTTGGTGTCGAGAGAAGACCATGGGAGGGAGGGATATTGCGTTCAGACTTTTGTAGTGTCCAGGAAGATACTGCGGACACGAGTCTTGGTGGACACTGACAGTGGTTAGGGGATTGGTATCAGAGTTATGTAGCATGGAGAGATCGGTTCTGCAGTTGGGACTAGCCGTTAGACTTAGAATTTTGATGGCTCGTTAAGCCAGGTTTTAACTTGATATTGTTGCTTGGGTGTTAACAGCAGTTGGGCCAAACATGGGCCTTTGGAGGATTATTAAGTATTGACTGCTATTATGACACTCAGCCTTAATTTAGTAGAGACTTGTACCTTGAAGACTTAGGCTTGGGCTTTTCTTAGTTAACAGTTGCATTTTATTCAGGATTTATTTTATTAGTTGCTAACTCTATAGTATCTTGGGCTCAGCCAGTAGAGTTCAATAGCATTGATAATATAGGATAGACTTGCTAGCTTTAATCAGTAATGATATCATGACTAGAGTATTTGTAAATGATTAATTGTAGAATTAGGATATCATACTAAGTCCATAGATATTAGAATGTACTCTAATTGTACTTTCCTATTATAGGTGATTCATAGACTTGGACAAAACCCCAGAATTGAGGCAAGTACATATACTCAGTATTACCATCATTGCATGCATTGCACTTATATTGTCTTTTGTCATTATATCATCGTTCTTGCTCGATTGATTGTATTATTTCTCGTGTCGGGTGGGGGACGTTCTAAGACATGTGATTGATTAATATTGGACAAATATTGCCTGATAGCATACACCATATGTCTGATGTACATTTCATGCGTGACTGATAGCATTGTCGTCAAACATACCAGATTATTGCATGACTGGTAGTATTGTCGTCAGATATGCCTGATTATTGATTGACTGATAGCATATTTTATATACCTGATTACATATTAGTCTCCATATGTTGATAACGTCCAATTGTACATGTACACATAGCTAGTGCATACTTTATATTCACATTGCTTCTCTATCTTTTAGTTCTATTTGCTATATTGTTCCATTGATCTTCCATGGTGAGTTTTATTAAGTTACATTGTGCTTTGCTTCTTTCCTGACTGGATCGTTGATTACAGGTGAGATTAATCTTTAGATTGTCATGGCTGGCATTGGAGCTCATTTGACATTGAGATATCTAGTTTCATGTATATGAGATTGATTGAGTGTATTTGATTATATGTTGTTATTATAGCATTTATCTTTTACCGGCTTTGTACCGGGATATTCATGTATAAGCTTGTAATAACTGTATAGTGATCTGTGATGACTAGTGTAGATTTTGAGATTAGATGCTGTGAGGAGTTTATTTCTTGTTATTGATGACTAGACGGCTCACTACCGCTGTCAACGATAGTGTAGGCCGGGCATGCATCGGCCCGTACCCGATTATTCGGGCTCCTCTCTTCACTTTCTTCTTCTTCCACCTCCATCCAAACATAATTTTCTCAAACCTTAACCCTAGAAACTCCACTTTTAGGGCTCTTTTTTTCCCAAACTCAAGATCTAAAGCTTTTGGGGGGATCTCTTCCATCTTTTCTCCTTTGGGTGTGGTATAATTTCATATTCTTCTCTATTTCCTTTTCAACTTTAAAATTCTCCATGGCTCCAAGACTCTTTGATAGAGGCAAGAGAAGAAGGAGTGATGGTGCATCATCTTCCCATCCACCTCCTCCTCTTGCTCCTCCAATCCATCCTCTTTTTAATCCACCACCACCACAAGACCCCAATACCTTCAATGAACAACTTTTTATATCATTGGATGCTTCCAATGAATGGTTTGCCGATTTTTGTTCATGAAGTGTGTATGCAGGTCATCCAATCAATTTTACTATCTTTTCGGCTTATGATTCATTGTTCCATGATTTGTGCTTAGATGAGTTATTTACTACTTCATCTATATTCTATTTGAATGTGATACAAATCTTCTATTACAACCTAACTTTTGACGACACACGGATCTACTCCCGTGTTGCTGGTATCGACATTTCATTTGATGACTTTGAGCTTGCGGGCTATCTTGAGCTCCCGGAACTCAACTCTTGGGAGAAACTTGTCGATGTCCGACAATTTCAATTTCCCGATGGATCTTCGCTTGAGAGCTTCAAGGATGACTTGTGTACTCCTAACACTCGTCCCCACAAGCTACGGGTTAAATTTCTTAACCCATATTTTTATGAACTTCATTATATTATTTTCTCCACGATCTTTCCCAAAGCGGGATCGAATGATGATGTATTCTACCTTGACATTTCTGCTCTTTACCATCTCCACTTCCATGTCCCATTCAACTTTCTGTGCATGATGCTGGTCTGGATGATTCGTGCACGGATATGACCCCGATCATTGGTCTACGTCATATATTTGTCGATGATCTTTCATGTATTCCGTATACCACTCGACGAGTGTCAGTTTCTCCCTGCCCCTGCCTATCTGTCTAATGCACGGAGGCTTCTAGCTGCTGTCAAATCCCCTGCTGAGTCTGAGCACTCCGAGTCTGATGCTCGTGTTGATCCTCCTGCTCTTGGCCACCCTGAGCCCGAGCCACCTGCTATCCTTGAGTCCATTCAGACTATGCTGCGAGATCGTTTCCGCTTGGAAGATGATCGCTAGATTCAGATGGATTACCGTACTACCTTACAGATGACAGCCATCAGCAACACCCTGCATGACATCTAGTACTCCCTGGTTACCCATCCTACAGTGTCATACCCTATGGTACGAGACCCTTCTCGCGAAGGTTTTCGTATCGACGACACTTGTGTCAGGCGGTACCTGAATCCGGATGCAGCTTTTGTTGATCCACGTTGCACTGCCAGTAACCCATCTGATTCTGCTGGACCTTTCCATGCTCCGTGACGGTCGTGGTCCCCTTTTATGATGCTGCTGCCGATGCTTAAGATTTACTTTGTTTATGCACTTTGTAGTTTCATTCAGTTGTTATGTAGTTGAACTCTTTTCTTTGTACTACTTTATGCTTATGTAGCTTCTGTTTGGATTATTTGCTAGTTATCTCTTACTTTGGATTTGAGCCTTGTTTGTGTGATTGCATATTTTCTCCGTGGTCATTTTTTTATGGGAGAGCTTATATTTCATTTTGTTAAATGCCAAAGGAGGAGAATATGTGATATTTGCTTGAGCATTTTGGATAAATACTTGTGCTATGTGTTATATTGTTTGGACTAGTACTTGTATCAGGACTTCTCTATTTATGGGGGAGCCGAAATGTCCATCTACGGGGGAGCTATATATGTGTTCAGGTATGAATGTTGCGACACGCAAATATCGCATATTTGTTAATTATCAAAATGGGGGAGATTGTTGACCCAAACTGGATTGCAGTCAACCTAATCTTGATAATTAACAAATCGATATTTGGCATGATCCAACTCGACACATAAATCTTCATCAAGATACAAATCAGATGACTATCACATATCAAGTCAGATAATCATCATCGACGACTGCTCGATAAATACTGTTGTAACTTGTAATTGGAAGTCTGTATTTTTACACTTTTATTGAGTCTAGACTATTGTACGTTGAGTCGCATTGAGTACCTCAACCATAGACTAGATAACCAAAAGCTCCACAAATAAAAAGCCAAATTGCCAAAGCCCTACAACTGCCCATGAGCATTCTGTCTCCAAGGAGGCAGAGTTCGGGCTGAACTCTGTCTCCGGATTTCCATGAGCTAATTTTTAGGGATTGCTCATTGCAAGTTGTCCAACGACCAAAATTTTGAATATTTTGGACAGAGTTCTGGTCGAACTCTGCCTCCCAGAACTAGTATATATAGGCACCCATTTCTCTCATTTCAATTCATTCAATCTTCTCTTCTCTTCTACTCCTATACCCTATACATCCAAAAGAGCTATACTCTTCTCATCTACTAGCCACAAAACTTCCCAAGCCTACAAGGTGCTCAGTGCGAGTCGATTAGAAGTTTGTGTGCAAAAGTCTTGAAGAAGTCACTTGGAAAATTTCAAGTTTTGTCTCAGCGTGATCTTTCAAGAAGTTGGCATGCTCTTCTGAGTAAAGGCACGTGATTGTAGAGATATTTCACAAACAGTGGATTTCAATCCTGAGCTAGAGTTCTCAGGCCTGGACTAGTCCTCCCCGAGGGAAACCAGGTTAAAAACTGATGTGTCTGCGTATGCTCTCTGATCTTCATTTACTTTCCGCACTTATACTCTGATTAATCATTTGCTAGTTGGGATTGAATAGAGTTAATTTTTTAATTGATCATTATTGATACACGTACTCTATTCACCCCCCCTCTAGAGTTGCCTACACGTATTTCACTACCGACGATACACCGATTCGAACCGACAGTATACCGTTCACTGACTAAAAAGTTGCCTTTGAGGTCTTTTCAATGTTTTGGTTATAAATAGCCTTAAACCCCTTCATTCAAGGTTGATGCTTTGAGCCTAAAAATTTCTAAACCACCAAATCTTATCCACAAATAACTCTACAAAGTTTTCATTTGCCATCCATAAATTGTGTTAAAGTTATTGAGTTGAAAAGTGAGATCTTCATCTCGTTGTATAAGGAGATCAAAACCTATTATAAAAGGTTGAAGTTGGAGAGTCTTCGTATCCAAACTCTCGGTTGAAGTTGGAGAGTCTTCGTATCCAAACTCTCGGTTGAAGTTGGAGAGTCTTCGGATCCAAACTCTCGGTTGAAGTTGGAGAGGCCTTCGGACTAAAGCTTTCGTGTAATAAGTTGGTGAGCCTTCGTATGAAAACTCACGTTGTACTATTTACGATACTAGTGGATTAAAGCCGAAGAGAGTTTCGGGACTGGAGTGCCCCTTGTGAGGATACTAGGATACATCGGGTGTCGGTATTATTTTACTTCTTTTCTTGCACTTATTTTTATATTATCCATTAGCTTGTGCTAAGTGCTCGATTAGTTAGCTTAACCCTATTCACCCCCCCTCTAGGGTTGCTACATCCCGTATACCTGGGATCAGGTTGTGATTTTGGTGGCACGGTGCTTAGATTTCGGCCCTGCGCCTCCCTTGGGCTTACAAAATTCATCTATTCGATGTTACTGTCGAAATAGATGTAAGAATTTCCAAGATTCCTTGAGCTTACAATAAAGTTTTCCTCCCTTAGACATAAATTGAAAATTGCCTCCCTTGGGCATAAGTGAGCTAAGCCTCACATACTCGGTATGGCCATACGAATGAGCTAAAAATAATACTGATCAGCTTTTTGGTTATAATTATGTTGCGGGACTTTTAGGGATATTCAGGTTGTTCTCCCCCGTCCAATGCTCTCTAGTTGTGAGTTAATTTCTCAGAGGATTTTTACCTAGAGAATTTCCAGGTTTACGAGAATAAATCGATTTCTCTAAAATTCTAAAATTTGGCTATCTCTTGGAATTTTTAAAAATTTCGGCAGAGTCTCCTTTGTATTTGTAGACTCCAAAAATTCACAAGAGACAAAATAGGATATAATATAACCCCGGGTTTGCCGACCCCTTCGGTGGAGCAACCCTCAACACTGGTAAACACGCATTTATATATATATATGATTCAATAAACTCTCTTACCATTGTAGGCAAGCAAGCAAGCGAGCAATTTTATTTTGATTACGGCAATTTGCTTTATCTAAAAATGCAAATCAAACTCAAGAAATACCATTGTTAGTAACACAATGTTACCAAGATGTAAATTTCTCAATGTTAACATATATGTTTCACTTAACAAAATGCCTAAAATTGGCTTTTGAAAGAAAACGAGAAAAAGTACAGAAAGTACAAATTGTTCTGGGAAGTATTGCTATGGAAGTCTGATCTGAAGGCGATCACTTTGTTCCTTTGACCATACGATGATGAAGATCACTGCTAGAAGATGAACAACCGGAAGAACTAAATCACCAGAAAGGTATCGACGTACTTGGGCACTGATAGCGAGGTCGAATGCTTTTCTGCTTTGCTTCACTCTGTTCTGGAAGAAGAGTTGAAGAAGAATGCTCTCGAAAGTAAAAGTCTCTAAGCTCTGATCTCTGTATTCTCCCCTTGTCTCTCCCTCTGATGCTGATGATGTGAAAAATAAGTCTATTTATAGACTTGACCCATCGTGCGTAAAAAGCAACAAAATTGGGTTTTTACGCTGATAACTGTCACCCACGATGGGAGTCACCCTCTACGTATGTTGACACGTGTCCCATTATTTCAACAAAAATAGGGAGCACGTACACACGTTCCTCAATAAATATGGCGTGAAAGCCACGTGGATAAACCACGTTCCAAAGCAGTCAGGAAGAATTGGGCATAAAAACAACCCAAAATATGCTCCAAGCGTAAAGTGGCAAACTGGCGTAAAAATAACTCAAATAAGCTTATCAGCGTAAAAGGGCTACAATAGCCTTGAGCGTAGAACTTAGCCCAAATAGACTTTACACTCACAATAGCCTTGAGCGTAAAAGCTCACATAACTATCGTACGTAAAAAGAAGTAATCTTAATGAGCGTAAAATAGCCTTCTCCGCACACCAAACGACAAGTATTGAGCTTGGTACAAATCCAATCTCTTCGAATTTTGTGTTTATACGCTGTCAGCAAATCATTATGTCAGATTTATTATCACTTGCATTAATGAGACCTGACAGCCTGTTTCTGGGCGTAAAACTCAACGATTAAGCCTGGCGTAAAGTAGCTTGCGTAAAATAGCTAGGCGTAAAATTCCCCAACTCTTTGACTCAGTCTATAGAACATTTTTTTATGCTCCTACAAGCCCCCCTTCAAAGTTTTCGGAATTTGAAAAGACTTCAAAAATTTTGAAATACTTTGAAAATGGAAAGTCAAGAAATGGCGTTGGTCAATACTCATCTGTCATAATGAATTTTCTCTCGAAACATTCGAACGCCTCTTCGTTTCCCCGAGTTGCATTGACAATGTTCAATTTCCCATAGGGAATATGAAGGGTTGATTGATTTTATAAGGAAAAGTTTTTTACTCTCACTTCTCATTCTCATATTGTCATGGCACCGAAGAAAGAGATAGAGGCTGACAAAGAAAAGGCTCAAGGCTTGACATAGAGACGGAGGTCGATCAATTGCTGCGAGCACGCAACTTCATAGAGTGCTTTGGACTGACTCCAGCGATCTTCGATCGTATAAATGGTGGTCCCCCAACTGCCTACGAAGGATCCGGTGATGCAGAAGCATTCCTCGATCTGATGCGTCGTTCAGGGATCCACAATGTGTACGAGTTAGGTGCCTTCCTTCGTCAGCCCAATGAAGGAGAGAAGAAGAAATAATGTTTTGTGTAGGGATGTCATCTATGTATTGTGACACTCAACTTATCTGTAGGGGCCTACTCTCTTTTTTATGAAATAAAATTATGGTGTTGTTTTCATCTTTATTCGTGTGGTGCATTGATATAGAATCATTCTACACCTCTTTTGACTGTTTCCATGTTTGCTCATTCCCAAGAGAAACAAAACAACATGTGGCAACTGTTCTATGGTTATGAGCGCCTCTTATTAGGATCTTTCCCGAAATAGACTCAAACCATCTGCTTCTTTGAACCTTTATAAATAGCTGAGTTAAAGGATGCATTCTCATTCCTTTATTCTTCTCCTTCTCCAAAGATAACTTTTTGCAAGACTCCTTCCTCCGACAAGGGATTGATGATGGCAATACTTTTCGATGTCATTCTCCTACACACCGTGTCATCAGTCGTTGATTCAACAACATCTGATCTCGATGGTAAGTCCATCGTGGAACAGTAGCTTTTCTGTGTATAATCATCATTTATCTATTGTTATACGCATCACATCGACTGCCTTTGAGCTTTTGTTGAAAACAAGCGCTTATCTTTGATAGATAAGGCACGCCTGCTAAAAACGAGCGCAAATCCTTGATAGATAAAGTGCGCTTGAAAAATGAGCGCAAATCCTTAATAGATAAAGTGCGCTTGAAAAATGAGCGCAAATCCTTGATAAATAAAGTGCGCTTATTAAAGACAAGCATTTGTCTTTAACTGAACAAAGTGCGCAATCGTCTGTCTTTGATTGGCCAGTATGCGTCTGATGACACTTCTGTTAAAAAAAAATTCTTTGCTGTTTTCTGCAGAAGCTTGGCTGAAGAACTTTTCCAGAACTGGCATTGGCGATATGGATGTTGTGGGAAGCATTCTTCTGACACACACATCAGGGAGCTCATGCACTTTTGATGCACAAATCAGACAACTCAGAACTCTTCGTGGGATAGAAGGGTCTTCCTTGGATGGTAGGAAGAGCCTTTATACACGGAAAGTTGGATGGTGGAATCAACTCTAACCCGAGAAGTTGGGTAGTAGAGTTCCTTTCACGGCAGAACTAGGAATCGTATCCCAATGCTGGATACATTCCTATCTCTTCTGAAGGGCCGTCATTTCTCCACCAATTGTATTGGCAGCAACACGTCTTCGGGCTGCCATACTCTGGCGTTCTCCTCTCGTCTGAGAGAGAAGACCAGAGTTAATTCCTACTGCTCTTATTGCCATTGAGGCTCAGACAGCAAGGAATTGCCACCAACAATGAATCCGATGAAGAAGATCCAAAGAAGTAATAGATCTCCATTAGGTCATCATTGTCGTATGGAATAAAAATCCAAAATGCAATAGATTTCCATTATGATTTGTAAGAAAGTCTAAGAAATATAATAGACTTTTATGATGATAAAATGAGAATGGAAATGAAACTTTTTTCGATGCTCATGGTATTGTTTATTTTAATATATTTGTCAGAGGTAATATGAACGTGACAAGTCTTCTACACTCAATAATTTGTATCTATCCAGAGTAAATATGGACATGATAGATAATGAAATCTTGTTTTCTGTTTTAGAGTATACAATACTATCAGAGGTAATATGGACATGACAGATTGTAATGACTCAAAGAAAAATAGATTAATATCTATTCAGAGGCCAAATGGACATGATAGATAAGAAAAACAAGCAGACTTAATATTTATGCAGAGGTCAAATGGACATGATAAATAATAAATCCAACTTTTTATACCAACTGGTAAGATAAAAGATTCATATTTCTCTCTGAGGAGACAAGTAATATAATCAGCTTAACCAAACATTGGTAGCTGGGGAAATAAGAAGACAGACGTCATTGAGGATATATACCAAAACTATAAAAGAATGAACGAAACAACGTTTCTTTTGGGAAAAGAAAGATCATTTCAATTCCACAATTAAATGGATGAATCTGATGTAATGAATGGATAGGTCTTTTCAGGAATGAAAAGTTGTTTCAATTTCCAAGACCGGTTCATTAATAGCTCTCTCCTATAAATAGATGAGAACTTTTTGTAATATTTCATCCTTGTTTCCATTCTTCTATTGGAAATGTCTTCTGAGAACGGACTGCAAAAGACTGAAGTCACCATGAAGGTTGAGGACGTCATCGAGATGCACCCCGCTGAACCAATTGTGTCAGGCCCAACTGGAATAGGCGAAGGCTCTTCTACGCCCAAGCCACCCTAAGACATCCTCGCTTTCTTAGTAGAGCCAGGAAAAACTCCTGAAGACGAGGCGCTGAGGATGGCTGCCTGCAAGTTTTTTGTGAACTTAGGCAATGATGTTTTTGATGCATTGGCTGACTATGTATTCAATAAGGAAGGCAGTGGTCCTCATCCTTAATCCTTTGTTCTGAACAAAAATAAAAATAAAAAATTTATTTTCATTCTATTTTTTTTTATACATAGTACTTCTTAAGAAATTTGCCATTGATCGACATCATGAGTAAATCTCCATTGGGCTTAGATAACCGATAAGCACCGTTGGAAAAAACTGTCTCGATAACATAAGGGCCTTCCCATTTCGCTTGGAATTTCCCTTTGCTTTTATGAGTCATCACCATCGGTCTTCGAACGGCTAAAACTAACTCACCGACCTTGAATATCCTCTCTTTAACTTTACGATTAAAAGTTCGAGATATACGGGCTTGATATAGCTCAATATACTGTTGTGTTTGAAGATGCTTTTCGTCCAATCCTTCAAGTTCTTGGAGTCGTAAGCGATCATTGTTCTCTGTAGTTAGCTCATTAGCAATGGCTATTCGAAGAGATGGAATCTGGATTTTCAGTGGAAGGACAGCCTCGTATCCATAGACTAATAAAAATGGTGTAAAACTGGTAGGAGTTCGAACTGATGTTCGAGAAGCCCATAAACATTCTCCAAGTTTCTCATTCCAATCACGTTTATTAGAAGAGACCAACTTTTTGAGAAGTTTGATGATCGTCTTGTTGAAAGCTTCGGCTAAACCATTAGCAGCTGGATTATAAGCCGTAGACGCCAAGTTTTGGATCCGATTCTTATTACAGAATCGATAAAATGCCTGACTGGCAAATTGTGGTCCATTATCATGAATTATCCGTCGGGGAATCCCGAAGCGATAAAGAACATGATGTTTGATGAAGCTAATCACATTAGAAGTTTTCACTTCAACAAGGGGAACTGCTTCTACCCACTTGGAAAAGTAATCGGTTATAGCCAATATAAACCGATGTCTCCTGACAGAAGGAAGATTAATAGGACCAATAATGTCCATGCCCCAAGCTTCAAAGGGCCAAGACGATGCTGTAGGATGCAAGAATTCAGACGGTTGATGAATAAAATCAGCATGAATCTGACATGCTTTGCACCGTCTAGCATAATCCACAGCGTCTGCTATCATGGATGGCCAATAATATCCTATTCTTCGAATACGATCTTGTAATTTTGGACCTGGCTGATGAGCACCACAAACACCATCATGAGCTTTGCGAAGTATTTGTTTAGCCTCACTTTCTGAAAGACAGCGCAGCAAAAGTCCATCATATGAACGACGGTATAGTATATGTAAAGACGAATCATAATAAAATCGAAATGATCTTCTCTTGATTGACGCAGCTTCTTTTGGGTCTTCAGGTAAAATCCCATGAACTGCATAATCAATGAATGGACTTCTCCAATCCCTCTGCTGGGAACTTGATTCTGTAGTATAACTTTGTTCAATATACAGATTATTCTTGACAGAGAATAAGCCTCGGTCCAACAAAGTAATTGTGTTTTGTCTTCGAATCGGAACAGCTAAATCTGCAGCTAGGCTAGCAAGAGCATCAGCTTCCATATTTTGAGAACGTGGTACGAATTCAATGAAGAATCCTTTGAATGAAAGGACTAATTCAATTACCACTTGATGATAAGGGATGAGGTCAGGATTTCTGACTTCATATGTCCCTCTAACCTGATTAACAATCAGTTGAGAATCTCCATAAGCTTCTAAGAACTCAATATCCAATTCTTTTGCTACTTGGAGACCAATCAACAGAGCATTGTATTCTGCCACATTGTTAGAACATGGCTCATTGAGAGAATAAGCACGGTATATGACTATTTTGTCAGGAGAAACCAAGACGATTCCCATTCCGGAGACGATATTGCCTTTAGGTCCAACCCGTGATGCTCCATCAAAATATAATTGCCAAATATCATCTCTCAAAGTCATGTTGCAATCCACAACTTCATCTGGAATATCTTCATATAGCTTCGATGTTTCAGGTATAGGGTGAGCTGCTAAGAAATCAGCTAATGCTTGACCCTTCACTGATTTTTGAGGTACGTAAACCATGTCGTAAGGAGTGAGCAACATCGCCCAGGTAGCTAACCTGGAGTTAAGAATGTTTGGTTTTTTTATCAGTACCCGAATAGGATTTATTCTGGAGATGACATGAATAGTTTGTCCTGACACATAATGTCGTATCTTTTGTACAGCAAAAACCAAAGCCAGACATTCCTTTTCTACAGGAGTATACCTGTGTTCAGCTCCAACCATCATTCGGCTAAGATAATAAATTGCTTGTTCGTGACCCATATCACTTTTCTGTGCAAGAAGAGCACCAAGTGAATGATCTAATGCTCGAACATATAGCAAAAATGGTCTTCCCACTACTGGTGGTACTAGAACAGGAGAATTTGTTAGGTATTGCTTGATGTCATTGAAAGCTTTCTGACACGCTTTATCCCAAACAAATGATACACCCTTCTTTAATAGACGGGAGAAAGGTTGGCATCTCCCAGATAGATTGGATATAAATCTCCTGATATAAGCAATGCGACCTTGGAAGCCACGGAGTTCTTTTAAATTGCGTGGAGGATGCATTACAAGAATTGCTTTGATTTTATCAGGGTCAACATGGATACCCTGAGAAGTGATGACAAATCCCAAAAACTTGCCACTGGAAACCCCTAAGAAGGACTTGGTAGGGTTCATTTTCAATTGATGCTGACGCATCAATTCAAATACTGTCCTTAAGTCTTGAATATGATCATCTTTTGATCGACTTTTGACAGCAATGTCATCGACATAACATTCAACTGTCTTTCGTAGATGTTCTTGAAAAATGTTGCTCATAGCCCTTTGATACGTGGCACCGGCATTTTTAAGACTAAACGGCATAACTGTATAACAATAAACCCCAAGGGGTGTTCAGAAAGCAGTATGCTTCTCATCTTCGGGATGCATCTTGATCTGATTGTATCCTGAAAATCTGTCCATGAAAGATATGCGTTCAAAACTGCATGTATTATCTATCATGACATCCGTAATTGGAAGTAGAAATTCGTTCTTTGGACAAGCTGCATTAAGATCTCGAAAATCTATGCAAACTCGGACTTTTCCATTCTTCTTCATAACAGGAACAATATTGGCAACCCAGTCTGGATGTTGTTCTTCACGAACAAAGCCACATGTAATCAACTTTTTGACTTCTGCTTCAATTGCATCCATCATGTCTGGTCAAAAATGTCGTTGCTGTTGTTTTACAGGCTTGGCATTAGGAAGAATATTGAGTTTATGAGTAGCAACTTTAGGATCCAAACCCGGCATATCCTCATAACTCTATGCAAAGATATCAATATATTCTTTAATCAATTTTATCAACTCATCCTTTTCATCTTCGGAAAGGGTCTTACTGATGAATATTGGCTTGGGTGTAATTCCGTCTCCAACATCGATTTGAAGAATCTCATCCTCCGTAGGTGGTTGTCGTTGTTCAAAACGAAGTTCCCACTGTGTGTCCATCTATTGGGCCTAAGGGTCATTTTCAAATGGCTCAGATTCGTCATCAATTTGAACCATGTTAACTGAGAATATACATTCAGATTCATCAAAATAGTCTCCTCCAGCATAATCAGATTCAATGAAATGGATTTCTTTGGAATCTGAGGATTGTGAAGAACTAGAAGAGAATTCTTCTTGTATATCATCATTAAACATGTGGGTCGGATCATATCCCAACCTATGACGAGTTTTCTGGTAAAACGGATCACCATATAATGGTAATCGTCAACCCTTGCCTTGATTGAGACCTTGCATAGTCTTCAAATCATATCCCATATTCTGGATAATCTTAAGAGATTGTTGACTGTATTTGTTAATTCAGATTCTTCCTTTATCTTTATCTCTAAGATCATCCGTCTGAACAACAGGGATATTTCTAGCCAGGCTAAACACAATTTAATGCTTGTTTTTCTTATTAGACGGAATCACGAAATAAGATTCTTCGTGACGTCTATAAGTTACACAAGCTTGCGATGAAGTGGCTACAGGAAGAAGATAGGGAGAAAATGTTAGGAACCTCTGAGCATAAGGTCCAACATCGACATGAGGAGGAAAAGAATTTTTTTATTGTCAATGTATAAAGTTTCCTCTGTATCTATGTCATCTTTATATTGATGACTTTGATCATCAGAAGATAAAGTCATTCTTTCAACAAATTTGACAGCCATATACTCAAAAAGGAAATCTTCATTGATATTGGAAAGTACAGAATGATCAATATTTATATCATTTACAATTTGATCGCTACGCTTCGGATTAATCATTAACGGACCATCATCCGCCTTCTGCGTAGACTCGCCAAGGTTAATGATCAATGGTGGTTCTGGATCATTCGTACGAGAAGTACGTCCCTTGACTTTGATCATAAGGGGTTGGTCTTGACTCTTGGCAGGAACATTCACTGATTCCCCAGATGAAGTTCGAGTTTTCCCTTTGACCTTGATCTTCAGAGGTTGGTCGTTGACAGGTTGAGGTTGGATTCGCCCTTTGACTTTAATCTTCAAAGGTTGCTCTTCTGGAGGATCTTCATTAATAGACTGATCTTCGGCAGATGATCGATCTTCAGCCATGTCTGATATCTCCTTTACATGCTCTTGTTTGTAGAGCATTGAATCAGAAAAATAAGCTTCGACACCCTTGAAAGGATTGATATCAGCAAACTCAGTCTTCATAACCCCTTGAGAATCCACGTACTTGAAGCATTGGTGGAGAGTTGAAAGCACAATATTAATATAACCACGGTCTTCCAAGAAGGATGTTGTAGGATACATCTGAGTTAATAACATAGAATGTCGCCATAGTTCGAAGATCACCAATCTGAATCTTCAGACGAATCTTCCCCAGTGGTTTACTCTTTCCAGAGTTGAAACCAACTATTGTAGTACTAGTGTAAGTCAAGTCACTAGTAGGAATCCTCAATGGTCTAAGCATACTCTGAAGGATTATGCTAATGGAAGACCCAGGATCAATATAAATCATGTCAACTTCAGTGGATTCGATATACCCAGTATAGCACAAAGGCCTATCGTGCTTGTTATGCTTCAACAACATATCCTCTTGTGTGAAGGTAATGTTAGGAATGACCTCCATCACACTATGGCATTGTGGGCATGATACTGGTATATTATCGGGAGTCTTGAGTTGGGCTAAGTACGAGTCAGCTTGCAACAAAGCTTCACTCAAAGTTTTACGACTTTTTTAGAAAGGCAAAGCAACTCGAAGATAGAGAGTCTAGCCGGGGTATTAGCTAACTGGGCTAGAATATCAAATTTATAGGGTTTCATCATTACCCCTTGACTACAAGCAGACTTCAATGGGACGTCGAAGCGTACTGCTTTCTGTTTTCCCTTCTCAACCACAGATGGTTTAGTAGGAACAAGAGACGGCTGAGTTGGTGGTGTTTCAACATCTTCTGTTTCTTTGGTGGATCCCTCATAATCTTTATGGTACTCTTTCCCAGATCTTGTACCAGCAAAAGTTTTTTTTCAGATTCAGAAGAAGGAAGTACCATATTGTAGGATTTAGTTTTCCTTCCCTTAACCTTCTTTTTGTGAGGATTTTTATGAGGAATCTCCGAACCCAATCCGACAGTGGATTTTTGACTTTGAATCTGTAAAGGAAGTCGCATTCCTTTATCATAATTCAAACCCTCTGCCTTTTGAAAGTCATAGCCCATCTTTTTCATAAGAAGGACTGATTGCTGACTGTATAAGTGAATGGGCAGCGGACTTTTAACAGGTGGTTCAACAAAGGAAGGAGAAGAGATCACTATAATTACAGGAGAAAAAAAAGGCATAGAGACTTCTGAAGAAGGAGGAATAGGAATCTTTGTAGCCATAGAAGAAGAGGGAATACCCGGGATACGAGGAAAGATCCCTGTAGGAGCTTTCTCATAAGCAGCGAAGACTTGTTGTGCCCTATATAAGGGAACACTATTCATAGCTAGCCACTGCTGATGAGTAAACTTGAGCTTGGTAGGAGGAGCCAGACTTGGAGGACATATGTTCAAACCCCTCAGTCTATCTTCCAAAGGAATGCTATCCCAAAGATGATCCAAATCGTCGGGATCTGGAATAACACGAGAAATTATGTTGCAGGTTTTAACTTTTTTACCTTTCTTGGATTTTGAAGTTTTATCTTCATCCTCCATTTCAGGTACTAAGTTAGGATGTACCCACATAATTTCACCATTCTTTAATGTGAGAGGCAATAATCCTTCATTTTCCTCTCTGGCAGGTGGGATATTTACAATCTTTATCATCGCCTTCGGAATTGGGACAATCCCATCTGGGACTTGTTGAGGAGAAAAACCTCCGAATTGAAGAGAAACCATATTGGTTGTGACCGTATGCTCATCGTTAGTTAAAGCAATGGCATTGGCATTGATCAGCTCTTGGATTTTCTTCTTTAGAACATAACAAGCCTTAGTGGGATGATTTATGTATCTATGATAGATACAATACTTGGGATTGTCAGTGAGATTCACCTCATTAGGCCTTTTTGGCTCCGGAATTTGGAGTTTGCCACTCTTTACCAGACATTGAAATATCCCTGGGATATCACTTTCGTCAAAAGAGTATTCTTCTTTTGGTTTAGAAGACTCCTGATTATTCGGCATCGTTTTGTTTTTGGAAAGATTAACCATAAGAGTATCCTTTCCTTTCCCATTACGATTGTCGGAATTATTACCAGAAGAGCATTTCTTTCCTTTGTCTTCTGAAACGAAGATCATCCCGTGCTCCCTAGCCAATCTACCATTAGTCTCGGCTGAAACTGCTGTTATGATAAACGAGGCCCAATCTGTGAATTGGGAACCCGTAAAGACAGCAATAGATGGTCACAGATTCATTTTGCACGTATCAATCAGTGCTGAATCTGGCATGCCTGGAGGTATCTTCAGAGTTGCCTGTCGGAAACGTTCAATGAACGTCCGAGTATCTTCTTTTTTCCTTTTGTTTGATTTCTATTAAGGAAGACATGTTCATGTCCATACCTCCTTCATAGAAGCGGGAAAGAAACATCGCTTTGAATTCATCAAATGACAAAATACAATTGTCGGGTAAACTACGATACCAGTCGTAAGCTGAACCCGTCAAGCACCCAATGAACACTCGAGTGAGAAGAGCATCATTTTTCTGCAGATGCACAGTCATAATATCAAAGTAATTGATATACTGACTAGGAGAAGCCTTTCCATCAAACAAAACCATTGATTGTGGCTTGAATTTCGGTGGAAAAGGTACATCATTCCAATGAGGAGGGTAAGATTGTTTAATCCCTAACCTCTGGAGTTGATCCTTATGTTTCAGAACTTCAAACTGTGCTTTTAATTCTCGCACTGCTTGAATAGCTTCACTGGATTGAGGAAGCACATTTGATTGAATCGTTGTCGGATGTACCGTAACTCCCACTGGAGGTGGCACATCTTCTGGAATGATGGGATCTGGGGATGCAAAATTTTGGTTAACAGCAGGCTCTTGAATATTCAAAGGTATATCAACCCCTTGACTATCTTGAGTTTGTGCTGCTACTTGCACCGGTGTTACTACTGCCGGCTGAGCAGTTTGTTGAGTCATTATTATCTAATGCATGCTTTGCATCA
>JANAVB010010199.1:19480032-19615032 GCA_029216955.1 Iris pallida
TCGTCCTTATTTCCTTCTCAAGTTTGTGTTGATAGTTTTATCTTGATGTATAGTCATAATGTATTACGTGTACTTTGCTTCAATCATGACTCGATAATGTTGACAATTTTAGGCAACTGACTACCTTACATTTTAGACCCTTTGGTGGAGATAGAGATGCTTTTGGAGACCAACAATTATTTCATGAGTTAGATATTAGTTGGATAGTTTGTAGAATTTTATTGAATATTCAGTGGGTTCATTTCCGAATTTTGATTTAAATATAATTTTTGGAATTTTTAAATTGTATAGTTGTTGTGAATGAGCATAAATGTTACTTTGTAATAAAATATTGTGTATTTGGATTAATGATTGCCATTAAGGTATAGATATTGTACTACCATCGATGATGCAACGTAGACTGGACTTGACCACGTACTCATTGTAGTGTCTGCTCTGCAAAGGCACTAGATGAATAGAGAAATCGGTGCTGGCTCGAGAGGAAGCCTTCACAAAGATGATTGATCTGGGTGAGTGGACAAGAACTTCATTTTCTGATTCTTTCACGCCTAATAAAGAATCTGTGTTTTTGAAAGAATGCTTATTGTTAATAATAAGTCCGTAATCATTGAGAATGCTAATATGATGACCAGTATGCTTTAATAAAGAAGTTTCATGTTGTGTAATGAGCGAACATTTGCTATGCTAAGACATGATAAGATGTTGTCATGTTAAAGTTAGACTGTTGCTTTAAAATATGAATCATTGCCATGCTTAATAAGAAAGGATAAGAGAAATGCATCAATTCGTATGCTTATCAAGAGTAGAAATACCTGCTTAATGAATCATATATGTCGTTATGTTTGTGAATAATAAGAGTAAGTTCATGTTTCCTTGTATCATATGCTGGAAAAGATAGAAAAGAGAGAGGCTATTGATTATGTGATCCGAAAAGAAGAAATGCACAAAAAAAACGTGTCGTATATCTGTTAAGGAACGAAAAAAAGTGTCGAATATCTGTTGAGGCATGAAGGAACATGTCGTTTATCTGTTACTTTGTTAAGATTTATCTGATATAATTTTGCATTCATGTATTGGTCTCAGACAACTTGTGTAGAAGGGATTGTCTCTCGGGTGAATTCCTGGGGCAATGGGAACCACTCGGCCTATGAGAGATTAAGACACCCTGAGGTAAAAGAGACATCGCGATCAGGGGGTGTTGTGTCTATTTGTCACTTCCGTTTTTCGTTATACGTATTTTCAGTATACGTGTACGGATTTTTGACCCGTATTTTGACTTGTCTAGCATGGTTTGGTCTTGGTTTAGCTTGGCTTGGTTTATTTTGGTTTGGTTTGGTTCAAGATGGTTCATCATGTTGAACCCTCTATATAACCCAACCCCTTTCTCTCTCCTCTTTTACTTTTATTTACTTCTTCATCTACTTTTCTTCTTCATTTATTTTCTCCCAAACCCTTGGGCAAGTGCAATCTTGCTTCATGAGAGATCTCATATTTTATTGTTCCAATGTCTTCCTTACATAGTTTTGTGACTCTTTAGTACTTGGTATTTTTGCTTTTGGTGGATAAAATCTTGTAGATCTAAGTTTACTCAAATCTTGGTTTTCATAGGTTTTGATCTATCAAACTTCATTATTTTCAAGTTTGATTGTTCCATGTTGTAGAGAATTTTGTTCTACCCAATTTAGACCCTTGAAAGTCCCAATTTTGAGTTATTTTGAGGGATTTATGAACTTAGAAAGTTCATGGTTTCCATGAACTCATGCTCTCGGCATGGAGAAGAAGAACAGTGCTGGGCGCATAGCTCTTTTTATGCGTCCACTGCAGCCTTTCCTTTGGGCGCATAGCCCTATATATGCACCCAAAGTACCGTACTTCCTTCAGCTTGGGAGCATAGCTCTTGATATGCGCCTATAGCTCTTCAGCTTAGGCGTATGGCTCCTGATATGCGCCCACTTAGCCATGGAAGATAGTCTCCTTGCTTTTCTTCTAGTACACCTTGTCCCTAGAATGCGGGCACATGCACTCTTGGGCTCATGCCTTCCATAGTACATGTACCCTGGGCGTATGCTCTTTAGGCGCATGCTCCTTTCGGACGCATGCTTCTTTGGGCGCATGCCTATTTATGGGCACATGATGCTTTGGGCGCATGATGCCCTATCACATCCCAGAACCAGAATACTGGCAGGTGGGGACGAACAAGGCCAGCTACGTTATACTAAAGTACGTCAGTACTCTAAAATTACGTATAAGCTGTCAAGACATGGGGGTTACTTCTACAAGCCAACAGTCGATCCTAGGTCAAGCAATCCTAGGTATCTCAATCAAAGGCAATTATACAATGTACAAGAAGTATGATCATCAGACATACAATAGTAAAACGTCCCAAACCATTTATACATGGATGATCATGAAGCTAGTCATACCAAAATAGAGAACTAGAAAGAGTAATAGTCATACATGATAAGCTCTAGCTATAGCCTAGAATACGTACATCATATTTTGGCTCGTAGGCAAAATGTTAAGATCCAAAAACACGAGCTAAACACGTGCTCGGAGGCTAAACGCCACAAAAGAATAATGTACATATCAAGTGGGAGAATGATAAGAAACCCACTCAGGTACTCTATTGCTTCGGATGGTCACCGTCGAGTAGATGGTACAGAAGATCCCTTGGGCTCCTCTATCAGATCTGGCCAAAACAAAACCAGTGGGGTCAGACCTCAAATAGCAAGTACCACAAAGAAAGCCAAACTATGGACTAAAACCAATAATAGCTAACATAGCAATGGTTATGAAAGCAATAAGTAAATGCAGATCGAGACTCGTGCACTACCAATGCACTCATCCCGAGAATGGAAAAGACAATAAGCAAAGTAAACTGGAGCATAAAGTAATTCATGTGTGACATAAAGTAGATTGTGTACATGTAAAGTAGACGGAAGCATGTGAACATGTAAGATAAACTGGACATGTAAACATGTTAAGTAGCCGGGTCATGTTAGCATATAAGGTAGCCGGGTTGTGAGAACATGGTGACCCAGCATAGGGATCATGTAAAGCTTGTGAGATAACCGAACATGTGAGCATGTGAGAAATATATAGAACGACAATGATAGGATGACTTAGGAACTATTTCGGAAGTCAAGTTACAACCCGTAACCCAAATAAAGACCGGGATTGTAACCCTTCTCCTGAACAGAACTTAGTTTCTAATCATTGTATAGCATAAGGATCATGTAGAACATGTGAGTACTGAATAGGACTTAGGAGCTATTCCGGAAGCCAAGTTACAATCCATAAACCAAATAAGGACCGAGGTTGTAAACCTTCTCCTGAACAAAACTTAGCCTCCGATCATTCATCGACAAAAGTAAAGCATAAAAATAATGTACTGAAATAAACATACGGACACTGCCTAGACAAAACTAAACTGGACTGGACTACATCCATCAATCAAGACCAAGCAATGAGTACGGCTTGATACTTTTACTAACTAGGGTTATCACAATCCTAATTACTAACAAGATACAATAAGATGTTCCAGCAGTCACAACCCTATAGACTATCCGAGTTATCCTTCCACTGGTTGAGAGAGTTGTATTAGGTGACTTGGGGGTGCAACACATGACAGCGTGCTGGAAATGCGCCCTACTCGTCGGCAGGCTACAAGTCCAATTAAAGCGCCCAGATAATGGGATTGCATGTGACTAGAAAATCTCTTTATGAGCTACTTGATCAATCTAGTCGTTATCCTATTCAGATTCAGTATGAATCCCTGACCGTGGTAATCAAGAATCTATATCCTAGACATGATGCAAGACGAGACATGTAGCTTGTGCATGCATACACAAAGAACTTAACCACTGTGTCCAAAAGAGTTACATTAGCAAGGGGAAATAGCCGTCGCAACATCATCTTGATTAAGCATGTCATGTTTAGGTTTACTTGTCATGTAAAGAGTACTTGTCAAGAGTGCGCCTCTACGGGCCACTATCATGTAAGCAAGGAAAGATATGTTCAAAAGTGCACCATGACGGGTCACTATCTAGTATAAATAGAGAAGTAACGTGTAACATAAGTGCACCACAACGGATCACTATCATGTAAAGCAAAGAAAGACGTAAATCATGAGTGCACCCCGACGGCCACAATCAAGCTAAGTAAGGAAGAGAAAATGGCAACAAATATAGCATGTAAGTAAGAACTTGTCCAAAAGTGGTATCATGGCATGGAAGAGGGAATAAATAAAAGTAACTACTTGGCATAGATTAAATATTAAATATGTGCTAGTATCAAGTGTAACAAGGGTGTACAATCATTCTCTAACTATACAAAATTGTCACCCCCGTTTTCCGTATTTCATATTTATACTCGTAATCGGATTTTGGCATGTATTTTTATTTTTCTCGACTTGTGGAATTTTGGATTTTCTCGTATCTTGGGTTTCGGCTCGGCTCGGTTTGGTTTGGTTTGGTTTGATTTTAAAACCCCATGGAACACTCTAACCTATACTCCACCCTCATTCCACCACAACCACCCCCATTATATCCTACCTAACTTTTCTCTCTCTTCTTTACTCTCCATTAACTTCTCCATCTTCTTCTTCCTTCTTCCACACAACATCCCCACCCATAGGCAAGTGCATCTTGCCATCACATGAGGACCTATTTTTATTTGTCAATTAGCTTAATTAGATGATTTGGAGCAACATTAGAACTTGGCATTTTGTGATTTTGAGTCTCCATTGTTCTAGATCTAAGTTTTAATTATTTTCAAAAATTTTTGGTTTTGATCTATCAAACTTTGATTTTTGCTTGTTTTGATGCTTCCATGTGGAAGAGAATTCAATTTCACCCAAGTTAGAACTTTAAAAATCTAGATTTGGTTTTGATTTGGCCAAGATATGAAGAATTGAACTTTTGGTGTTCTTGAGGCTTCTTCTCGGCCTGGAGAAGAAGACTTCAGCCTGCGCTCTTTAGCGCAGTGATGAACCGCACATCCCCCTCGACCAGCGCTCTTTAGCGCAGTGCTGACCAGCGCAGCTTGCCCCTTGGTGAACTGCGCACCCCCATCGGCCCATGCGCCCTCGGTCCATCCGCCATCGGCCCATGCTCCCTCGGCCCATGCGCCCTTGGCCGTGCGCCATCCATCCCCCGGCGCACTTGACCCCTGCGCCATCCATTCCCCCGGCGCACTTGACCCCTGCGCCATCCACCCTCTGCGCAACCCGACCCAACGCAAACCGACCTAGCGCAGTTCGACTCCAGTGCCACTCAGCTCAGCGCCCTCCGACCCAGTGCAAGCCGACCTCTGCGCAGCTCACCCCTGCGCAGTTTGCTCCCAGCTCACTTGGCTTCAGCACTACCTGACCCTAGCGCAGTCATTTTCCTTGCACAACCTGATCTCTTGCGCAGTCTATTTGGCCATGGAGATTTGGTTTTATTTTCTTTAAGCTTGGTTTCTCTTTTGTGCATTGGGTTTTGAGATCTTGTTCCACACAGCACGACTATCTTGACCCAACACGACTTGGCACGGTTTTCGATGATCTTGCTTTTGACTAATGCGGTTTTCCTGATTCTGTGAAATATAATTTTAGTACCTCTGATCTTCTTAATAGTGACCCGATGGGGTACACACTTGACTTGTAACCTGTGATTCATGATTTATTTCGGTAACTAGATAACTTGATAGTGGCCCATGGCGGCGCACTCTTGACTCATAACTTGACTTGATGCCGTTGCGATGGCTAACTTGACTCTTGTAACTAACTCTGACATCGTGGGTGTTCCTGCTTGCTTGCTTGGACAATCCACCTGTCTTATCTTCCATCATGTCTAGGACGTGACTTCCTGGGTACCACGGCCAGGGATTCGCGCTAATATAGATTAGGCTAATGATTAGATCAAACTAGAACATGGAGAATTTCCAGTCATAGGCAATATCGTTATCTGCGCACCTTAATTGGACTTGTAGCTTGCCGACGAGTAGAGCACATTTCCAGCACACTGTCATGTGTTGCACCTCTAAGTCACCTAAGGGTATATCGTCTCCTGGGCGATGTACCCAACCATACTCTCAACCCGCGGAAGGATAACTGGATAGTCTGCAGGGCTTGGGACTGGGAAATTCTTATTGCATCTTGTTAGTAACTAGGCATGTGATAACCCTAGTTAGTTAAAGTAGCAAGCCGTAGTAATTGCTTGGCCGCTTGTGAATGGATGTTGTCTAGCCATGTCTAAGTCTTGTCTAGTTTCAGTACCTGGTTCCTCCTGAGCATGTTTGTTTTACTTACCTTTAACAATAAATGGACAGAGACAAGTGCTATTCATGCGAAGGATTACAATCCCGATCCTTATTTGGTTTACGGATTGTAATCTAGCTCCCGGAATGATTCCATGTCCCTAGTTATTTATTGTCCTGCGGAACTTCTATTACTTGTACTTTTCTTCCATTTTCTTATGTTCTAATATGCTGGCTTTTGTTCTTATTTTGTGGCCTCCTTTGTGGCACTTGCTCTTTCTGGGGTTTGACCCAGCTGGTTTTGTGTGGCCAGATTTTGGAGCAGCACCCGAGGATCTACCGAACCTCCAGTCCGATGGTGGCGACTAGAAGAAACCCGGGCTACGAGTGGGTTTTTCCATTTTGTTTTGCTCACTCTATTATAAAATTATTCTTTTGATGCGTTTAGCCGACGAGCACCTGTTAGCTCGATGCATATTTACTTACTGTCTGCCTACGGGCTATAAACATGATTAACAAATCCTAGGGTTGATCATGTATGACTTAACTCTTGCTAGTCCTCGCATTTTGTATGACTAGCTTCATGATCAACTGAATATGTAATATTTGGGACGCCTTTTATTGTATATTTGGTGGTCTAACATCTTGTAATTACATTATTTATTTGAGATTGAGACAATAAGCTTGACCTTAAGAGACTGTTGGCTTGTAGTAAACCCTCATATCTAGACAGCCGTGACCGTATAGCGAGGTAGTTTCCATTTCAATATACGTAGCTGGCTATGTTCGCCCCCGCTCTCCAGTATTCTGGTTCTGGGGCATCACATGGTTTAAGTGGTGGCCCATGCAGGTCTTGGTATTCAAGATATGTGAGGGTTTACCGATAGATGTCTCAATCAGTACTCGTCTTTGATCTCCATTCATATCCTCTGAATCTCTGGATTTTTGCCCTGATCATATGCTTGTATCGTTGATCTGTTCTGGTCCTTCTTTATTGTTTTTTCTATATCGTATTCTTCAACGGTACTGTACCTGACCCCGTCGATCAGCAAGGTGGAGCACTTCCCGGGGAGCAGCAGCCCGGAGATCAAGCCCAGCATTCCGGAGTAGCCTCCAGAGTTGTACCTCCGGGAGAAGAACCCCCAGTTCGGCCCGTCCAGCCTGCAGAGCCTGACGATGGCACCTTGGTAGGTCTCATCAGGACCTTGATAGCTTTCCAGGATCGTCGAGGAGACGCCTTGCACCAGGTAGTGGCGGATGCCTTGACCAGAGGCGGTCATCCAAGGAACAGCGCGGCCAACAGCTTCAAGCGCTTGAACCCTCCCTTCTTCGACGGCAGCGAAGATGCGATTGCCGCGGACGCTTGGCTTCAGGATACCGAGGTGATTCTGGAAGCAGCCAGGACACCTGAGAATGAAAAGGTGGCGGTGGTACGCCTATAGTTGCTAGACTTAGCTCGCAGTTGGTGGACGGCACAAGCCATGGAATTAGTGGTACCCATTGCTTGGGCAGTATTTAGAGAGAGATTCCAGACGAAGTATTTCGATGCTGTAGCTCGGTACGACCTACAGACAAGATTTACTAACTTGAAGCAAGGAGGCAGAATGGTCGACGGTTATGCATCTGAGTTTTCTAGACTCAGTAGGTTTGCTCCCACCTTTGTGGCAACCGAGTTTGATAGGGCCCAGCGGTTCCAGCAGGGACTGCATTTGAAGATCTTGTTGGCAGTCGAGCAGTTCGAGCACCAGACATTCGATGCAGTTTTGAGAGCAGCTAGGAGGCATGAGTACACCTCCCAGAGGATCGTGGATAGGACCGGAGGTAGGAAGCGGTCCCACAGTCAGATGCACCAATCATCAGCTCCAGCCCCGACAGCTAGGAGTTTGACCATTGGAACTCCGAGGCGGGCGGCCTCAGTGACGTCGGTTCAGTATTCGACCCCGACGTACCCGCAGCAGTAGAAGCAGAAGTAGACTTCCGCGATGGGATGTTCTCATTGTGGGAAGCCAGGCTATGTAGTAGCGGATTATCGTAGGGCGCAAGGATTGTGCCTGGCTTGTGGAGCGGCAGATCACAAGATAGGGGCCTACCCGAATAGGGGTAGTTCATCCTCTTCTAACCTAACCAGTCCATCGGTTAGGGGATCCGTACCTATGCAGCAGCAGTACCCGAGGCCCTTGTTGCCTCAAGCCCAGGCATTTCATCAGCAGAACCAGCAGCAGTACACCCAAGCCCAAGTGCAGAGCAGACAAAGAGGTTTCCAGCAGAGGGGACCCGCAGCTAGAGGACAAGGTTAGGCCATGATGATGGCTATGGAAGAAGAAGTTGCACCAGGTGAGGTAGTGGCAGGTACTATTCTCGTCAACTCCTCTCCAGTATTGGTATTATTTGATTCTGGTGCATCGCATTCATTCATGTCTGCACGATTCGCGACACGAATAGGATTGGAGCCCGAGTCATTATCAGTGAGGCTTAATATACTTACTGGTAATGGTCTTGTGGGAGTAGATCGAGTGTTTTCCTCGTGTCGGATCGTAGTTAGCGGTAGAGAGTTCCCTGCTAGATTTATAGAATTCCCTATGGCAGACTATGATGTAGTCTTAGGCATGGATTGGTTGAGGAACCAGTTTGCTAGGATAGACTGCCATGCTGGCAGGGTGGTCTTTAGTATTCCAGGCGAGCCAGAGTTTTCATTTTCCAAAGGCGCAGTGGAACCATCTTCTCCAGTATTACGGATGGCAGTAGCAGCAGTACAGTTACCCCGGATAGTTGAAGAGTTTCCAGATGTCTTCCCAGAGGAACTTCCAGGAATGTCGCCAGAGCGGGAGATTAAGTTTACTATAGACTTGATCCCCGGGATAGCACCAGTATCAGAGAGAATCTACAGGATGACGCCTTCAGAGTTAGAGATTTTGTACAAGATGATTGAAGAATTAAGGACCAAGGGATTCATTCGTGCAAGTGGATCGCCTTGGGGAGCCCCGATGCTTCTTGTAAAAAAGAAGGATGGTACGTCCAGGTTATGTGTCGATTATCGTACCTTGAACTCAGTGACAATCAAGAACAGATACCCTCTCCCGAGGATAGATGACTTGTTTGATCAACTCAGAGGGGCTTCAGTATTTTTGAAGATAGACTTGCGGTCAGGATACCACCAGATCAGAGTCAGAGAGCGGGACATCCCGAAGACAGCGTTTAGATCGAGGTATGGGCATTGAGAGTTTCTTGTTATGCTCGTTGGAGCGACCAATGCGCCGGCCGTATTCATGGACCTCATGAATCGTATTTTCATGCCCTACTTGGATCAGTTCGTGATCGTGTTCCTAGATGATATCCTGGTCTACAGCAAGAGCGAAGCAGAGCATGAGCAGCATCTCAGGATCGTCCTTCAGACGCTTAGAGAGCATCAGTTGTACGCCAAGTTCAGTAAATGCGAGTTCTGGCTCGATCGTATTCCGTACTTGGGTCACATCATTACTCGAGGAGGAGTGGAAGTGGATCCCCAGAAGATTGTGGCTATCGAGTCATGGCCAGTACCTAGCTCAGTGGCAGAAGTTCGCAGCTTCCTTGGATTGGCCGGCTACTACCGGCAGTTTATTTCAGATTTTGCTAGGATTTCGGCACAGATGATCCAGTTGACCCGTAAGGATCTACAGTTCGCTTAGACAGCAGAGTGTCAGGAATCATTTGAGAAGTTGAAGCGAGGTTTGATAACGGCTCCCATTCTCACACTTCCAGATGGGACCAAAGGATTCACAGTTTATTGCGACGCTTCAGGCAGAGGATTGGGGTGTGTCTTGATGCAGCATGGGAAGGTAATATCTTATGCATCACGTCAACTTCGTGATCATAAGAAGAATTACTCGACCCACGACTTGGAACTGGCAGCAGTAGTATTTGCACTTAAGCTTTGGCGGCACTACTTGTACGGAGATAGAGTGGAGATATTTACCGATCGTAAGAGCCTGAAGTATGTTTTCACCCAGAAGGACCTTAATATACGGCAGAGAAGATGGCTTGAGCTATTGGTGGACTACGATATGTACTTGCAGTATCATCCAGGAAAGGCCAACATTGTAGCAGATGCATTGAGTAGGAGAGCCGGAGTTTATTTCCTAACGGCGCAACCAGAATTATTGGCAGATCTTTAGAAGATGGGAATTGAAGTGGTTCTTCCTACCAACGTGGCGTTGATGGCCAGTCTACAGGTTCAGTCCAGCATAGTTGAGAGGATCCGGATGGCGCAATCTACAGATTCCAAGATTCAGCGGCTCAGAGCAGAGTGTGAGGCAGGAAGAAGGCCAGAGTTATGTATCCATGAAGATGGTACACTTCGACACGGCACTCGTCTTTGTGTACCCAGTGGAGATATCAGACAAGAGGTCATAGCAGAAGCTCACAATTCACAGTATTCTATTCATCCCGGTAGCATGAAGATGTACCCTGATATTCGTCAGCATTTCTGGTGGAATGGCATGAAGAGGGAGATAGCCCAGTTTTTCTCTCGGTGTTTGGTTTGCCAGCAGGTTAAATCTAAACATCAGAGCCCCGCTGGACTTCTTCAGCCCTTGCCGATTCCAGAATGGAAGTGGGAGCATGTGACCATGGATTTTGTGACTGGATTGCCTAGATCTCCAGCTGGTCGAGATGCTATTTGGGTTATAGTTGACAGGCTCACGAAGGTAGCTCATTTTCTCCCATTCATAGTTGGGCAGTCTACGGCTCAGCTAGCAGAGATGTACCTCAGGCAGATTGTCAGGCTTCACGGTGTGCCAGTCAGCATCACCTCGGACAGGAATTCAAGATTCATATCACACTTTTGGCGTAGCCTGCAAGAGAGTTTGGAAACTCGTCTCCAGTTCAGTTCGGCATATCATCCGCAGACAGATGGTCAGTCGGAGCGTACAATCCAGACCCTTGAAGACATGTTGAGATCTTGTACACTTGACTTCGGTAGTTCGTGGGAAGATCACCTGTACCTGGTGGAGTTCTCGTACAACAATAGTTTCCAGGCCAGTGTTCAGATGGCTCCGTTTGAGGCACTGTATGGCAGGAAGTACAGATCCCCGCTAGTATGGGATGATATTGGAGAGAGGCAGATGCTCGGTTCAGAAATGATTGCCCAGACAGTTGAAGTAGTCAGAAGAGTCAGGGATCATCTTCGAGTTGCCCAAGACCGCCAGCGACATTGGGCCGATGCCCATCGGCGTCCCTTTGAGTTTGCTATCGACGACCATGTATTCCTTAGGATCTCGCCTAACCGCGACGTCATTCATTTTGGCGTGCGGAAAAAGCTTAGTCCTAGGTATATAGGGCCGTTCGATATCCTGGAGCGAGTAGGAGATGTATCCTATCGTCTTGCTCTTCCGCCGTCGCTAAGTGAGGTGCATGATGTATTCCATGGGTCCCAATTACGACGGTATATCCCGGACCTGAGCCATATCCTAGACCATTCGGAATTGGTTGTTGGTACCAACCTTTCGTATGAGGAGAGGCCCGTGTCTATATTGGATCGGAGAGAGAAGATACTCAAGAACAAGACTATTAGTTTAGTCCGTGTTGCTTGGGGTCATCACTCTCTAGGTGAGTCAACGTGGGAGCGTGAGGACGACATCCGATCGCGATATCCCGACTTGTTTGACTCGTAAGGTATAATGTCTTCCTTATGCCTTATGCTTTCCATCCCTTGCTTGCATGTATGATTGTATGATTGAACTGCTTAGTGTAGTTGTTGGTGCTTAGCGTAACTTGTCGTGGCAATCTCTAGCTCCTTGATTAAATTCCGAGGATGGAATTCTTTTAAGGTGGGTAGAGTTGTCACCCCCTTTTTCTGTATTTCGTATTTATACTCGTAATCGGATTTTGGCATGTATTTTTATTTTTTTCGACTTATGGAATTTTAGGTTTTCTCGTATTTTGGGTTTCGGCTCGGCTCGGCTCGGTTTGGTTTGGTTTGGTTTGATTTTAAAACCCCATGAAACACTCTAACCTATACTCCACCCTGATTCCACCACAACCACCCCCATTAAATCCCACCTAACTTTTCTCTCTCTTCTTTACTCTCCATTAATTTCTCCATCTTCTTCTTCCTTCTTCCACACAACATCCCCACCCATAGGCAAGTGCATCTTGCCACCACATGAGGACCTATTTTTATTTGTCAATTAGCTTAATTAGATGATTTGGAGCAACATTAGAACTTGGCATTTTGTGATTTAGAGTCTCCATTGTTCTAGATCTAAGTTTTAATTATTTTCGGAAATTCTTGGTTTTGATCTATCAAACTTTATTTTTGCTTGTTTTGATGCTTCCATGTGGAAGAGAATTTAATTTCACCCAAGTTAGAACTTTGAAAATCTAGATTTGGTTTTGATTTGGCCAAGATATGAAGAATTGAACTTTTGGTGTTCTTGAGGCCTCTTCTCGGCCTGGAGAAGAAGACTTCAGCCTGCGCTCTTTAGCGCAGTGCTGAACCGCGCATCCCCCTCGGCCAGCGCTCTTTAGCGCAGTGCTGACCAGCGCAGCTTGCCCCTTGGCGAACTGCGCACCCCCATCGGCCCATGAGCCATCGGCCCATGCGCCATCGGCCCATGCGCCCTCGGCCCATGCGCCCTCGGCCCATGCGCCATCGGCCCATGCGTCCTTGGCCGTGCGCCATCCATCCCCCGGCGCACTTGACCCCTGCACCATCCATTCCCTCGGCGCACTTGACCCCTGCGCCATCCACCCTCTGCGCAACCCGACCCAGCGCAAACCGACCTAGCGCAGTTCGACTCCAGCGCCACTCAGCTCAGCGCCCTCCGACCCAGCGCAAGCCGACCTCTGCACAGCTCACCCCTGCACAGTTTGCTCCCAGCTTACTTGGCTTCAGCACTGCCTGACCCTAGCGCAGTCCTTTCCCTTGCGCAACCTGATCTCTTGCGCAGTCTATTTGGCCATGGAGATTTGGTTTTATTTTCTTTAAGCTTGGTTTCTCTTTTGTGTATTGGGTTTTGAGATCTTGTTCCACACAGCACGACTATCTTGACCCAACACGACTTGGTACGGTTTTCGATGATCTTGCTTTTGACTAATGCAGTTTTCCTGATTCTGTGAAATATGATTTTAGTACCTCTGATCTTCTTAATAGTGACCCGATGGGGTACACACTTGACTTGTAACCTGTGATTCATGATTTATCTCGGTAACCAGATAACTTGATAGTGGCCCATGGCGGCGCACTCTTGACTCGTAACTTGACTTGACTTGATGCCGTTGCGATGGCTAACTTGACTCTTGTAACTAACTCTGACACCGTGGGTGTTCCTGCTTGCTTGCTTGTGCAATCCACCTGTCTTGTCTTGTATCATGTCTAGGACGTGACTTCCTGGGTACCACGGCCAGGGATTTGCGCTAATATGGATTAGGCTAATGATTAGATCAAACTAGAACATGGAGAATTTCCAGTCATAGGCAATCTCGTTATCTGGGCGTCTTAATTGGACTTGTAGCTTGCCGACGAGTAGAGCACATTTCCAGCACACTGTCATGTGTTGCACCTCTAAGTCACCTAATGGTATATCGTCTCCTGGGTGATGTACCCAACCATACTCTCAACCCGCGGAAGAATAACTGGATAGTCTGCAGGGCTTGGGACTGGGAAATTCTCATTGCATCTTGTTAGTAACTAGGCATGTGATAACCCTAGTTAGTTAAAGTAGCAAGCCGTAGTAATTGCTTGGCCGCTTGTGAATGGATGTTGTCTAGCCCTGTCTAAGTCTTGTCTAGTTCCAGTACCTGGTTCCTCCTGAGCATGTTTGTTTTACTTACCCTTAACAATAAATGGACAGAGACAAGTGCTATTCAGGCGAATGATTACAACCCCGGTCCTTGTTTGGTTTACGGATTGTAATCTAGCTCCCGGAATGGTTCCATGTCCCTAGTTATTTATTATCCTGTGGAACTTCTATTACTTGTACTTTTCTTCCATTTTTTTATGTTCTGATATGCTGGCTTTTGTTCTTATTTTGTGGCCTCCTTTGTGGCACTTGCTCTTTCTGGGGTTTGACCCAGCTGGTTTTGTGTGGCCAGATTTTGGAGCAGCACCCGAGGATCTACCGAACCTCCAGCTCGATGGTGGCGACTAGAAGGAACCCGGGCTACGAATGGGTTTTTCTATTTTGTTTCGCTCACTCTATTGTAAAAATTATTCTTTTGAGGCATTTAGCCGACGAGCACCTGTTAGCTCGATGCACATTTACTTATTGTCTGCCTACGGGTTGTAAACATGATTAACAAATCCTTGGGTTGATCATGTATGACTTAACTCTTGCTAGTCCTCGTATTTTGTATGACTAGCTTCATGATCAACTGAATATGTAATATTTGGGACGCCTTTTATTGTATATTTGGTGGTCTAACATTTTGCAATTACATTATTTGTTTGAGATTGAGACAATAAGCTTGACCTTAAGAGACTGTTGGCTTGTAGTAAATCCTCATATCTAGACAGTCGTGACCGTATAGCGAGGTGGTTTCCATTTCAATATACGTAGCTGGCTATGTTCGCCCCCGCTCTCCAGTATTCTGGTTCTGGGGCGTCACAAAAATCATCTAATCATATTAAGGAAATTCATTTTCGTTAAAGAAAATATCATATTCGGCAAAGTACAGAAAACATGCCAGAAGATCAAAACTAAGATTTAAATTAACAGCCGCATACGAACTCCAATAAGGTGAACTGAGAAAGTTCTGAAGCCAAGACAAATGTCTACAAGCTTCGTGTCCGAGTGTTTTTCATGACTAACAGCTGAATAGCTTAATTGGACAAACAGTCAAAACAGTCATACTTGCTAGGTCCAGCTAGCACGGGCCAAGGTGACACCGTGGCCAAGAAGGGTGCCAAGGTCAGAATGGTGTGTCATGGATAGCATGCGCCTAAGGTCAACATGGTCCAAGGAGAGCATGCGCCTAGGGTGACATACACAGGGAATAGCATGCGCCCAAGCAGGGGACATGCGCCCAAATCTATGCGCCTTGGGATATGCACCTAAGGCTATGCGCTTAAGGGCATGCGTCTACGGCTAGGCGTATCATGGAGAGCATGTACTAGGGTAGGCATGCGCCCAAGGTTGTATGCACCCAAGAGCATGTGCCCACATGCATGCGCCCAAAGCAGAAAGAATTGGTGCACTTGGAAAGAAGCCAGAAGACTATCTTTCAAGACTCTGTGGGCGCATAAAAAGGACTATGTGCCCAATCAGGGGAGCTTTGGGCCTTAGACTCATGCCAGAGCCTATATGCCTAGGCTGAGAAAGCCTTGGGCGCATAATAAGAGCTATGTGCCCTAAGCAGGAAGAAGTGTGGCTTGGGCACATATTGATGGCTATGCGCCCAGCACTGCTCATCTTCTCCAATCCGAGAACATGAGTTCATGGAACCCATGAACTTCCCAAGTTCATAAATCACTCAAAATAAATCAAAATCCGGGTTTTCAAAGGTCCATTTTGAGTAAAATCAAATTCTCTACAACATGGAACAATCAAAACTTGAAAATAATAAAATTTGGTAGATCAAAACCCAAGAAAACCTAGATCTGAGTAAACTTAGATCTACAAAAAATTATCCACCAAAATCAAAATGCTAAGTACTAAAGAGGCTTATAATTATGTAAGGAAGAGTTTAGAACAAACAAAATAATATTTGTCTAACATTTGGCAAGATGTACTTGCCTTAGGTTGAGGAAAAAATAAAAAAGGAAGAAGATGAAGATAAATGAAATAATGGAAGAGAGAGAGAGAGAGAAGTTTGGGTCTTATACAAAACTATCTCATCTCAAACCAAATAAACCAAATTAAACCAAGTCAAAATTAAACCAAAGCAAGGCTAAGAAAGACAAGTCAAAATACGGGTCACCTGACAAAGGCCAGAATTTCGTATACGTACACTGAAAATACGTATAACAGAAAACGAGAGTGACAGACATGCCGTCGGCATACAATGGTACACTGCGATATACCGATCAAGAAGAAAATCTATAAGTTGGAAAAAATTTAAAATATTCCGAAAACCAATAAAATATGAAATACAGTACAAAAGTACGTATCAGTATATAAATACCGATATATTGAGATGAGTCTCACAACTCTCCCATCCTTAGAAAAATTTCGTCCTCAGAATTTCCTAAAGCTAGTCGAGCAAGATAACCAAAACAAAAGCTCAAGAAAATACAACTATCTCCATAAAACGAAGCATAGCATATAAGTAATTGAAGGCAACAGTAATATAAATAAATGTGTAAGCAATAACACAACCATAATCAAGAAGGGCTGGAGGAATATGCATAGATATGTCTCCTGAGTCAGTAGAGTAGGGACCAACGTCCTCGCTGGCCTACGCTGACTCCAAAAATTGATAAAGATCAAGTCTCAAGGTAAGTCGGTACCAATGACTTAGTCTAAGATATGACACTACCCAGGACGTATCGTCGTAGTCAAGACATATGATAATTATCAGCTATCTCAAGGTACGAAGATAGAAGAGTGGAACGAGAAACCCGCATTTACTCACCGAATAAGTCAAACCGACCATTGTACTCTAAATATAGATAGAATACAAGGTCGTCGACCAGAACCCAAGATATACTGCCACTACCTAGCCTGCTACTGAAACACAAATCCAAAGGTCATAACTGAAAGGTGACCATGAAGATGGTACCTGATACTCCCAAGGTATTACCCTCATACAGATATTAGAGCTGCTCCTGGTACTGCGCATACAACTATGCTCTGAGCTGCCTGATCCTCTGAGCTCACGATGGTGGTGGGTACTGTGCCAATGGTTGAACATCTAGTATTGGCCCTAGCTGCTCATCTACTACGGGAGGTGATGTCGGGGGTGATTGAAAGGATGGCGGTGGTATATCTAGTGTAGATGGTCGTCCTCGAGATGTCGGATATGGGCAAGTGCTAATTAAATGGTTCTCTACTCCACAACGGAAGCTTCGCCTATTGGCCGTCCAACAAACTGATCTAGAATGCCCTAACTTTCCACAATATGTATAGGTTTGTTCTGCCTGATACTGCTGCTGGTTTCTCTTCCTCTGAGCTTGCTGCTGCTGAATCGATGCTGGTGCCTGCTGGTTGGAAGGCTGGAAGGATGACGATCTACCTTGACTCCTCTGGGGATAAATTCCTATCATGTGGTCAGGTGAACCGCACGATAAACATAGAAAGTTAGCCCTCCGACAAGTAAGATGAGTGTGCCCTTCCCTTCCATAGAAGGAGCATACGACTGGTAACTACTGGTGCTGGTGTGGACGTTGGTCTGCTGGTACTGGTGAGGGACATTACGGTAAAAAGCCTGATACGGGTGAATGGTTTCTCTTACGACCTTCATTTCTGGATGTGGTCCTCCTAGCTATATGCTCCTGCCCTCGTAGTGCCTCTACAGTAGGCCGGGCACGATATGCTGACTGACTGGATGACTGGTACTGTCTGGCTCCAATCTGTACTTCCTCTGGATGCAAGTTCTCGGCTTGAAATTCGTCTGGTATTCCTTGTTCACTTTGGTCTATCAACATCTGGATACTCTGCTGGAGAACGAGATCTCGTCGTTGTTATGAATCAATCATTTTCTTGATAATCCCTATGAGTGCAGGTACATTGGGCTGATCTGGAACTACTTCTGCTCGGACTACTGATTGTACGGGCACAACGGGATGATCGGAATGGACTGACATCTCTGCCATCGAGTCAACTCTCGACTCTGCACCTGAATGCTGAGACTGATCCTCCATAACTGGCCTAATAGAAGATTGCTGACCTGCCATTGGCAGAACCCGAAAAAGGTAATCGAAAGAATTTAGGAACAGTGTTCCTGAAATTTAAAGGACCCAAGGATCAAATCGAGGGAACATGAGAGATTAACGATCAAGGCAGATATCAGGTCAAAGGATCAGAGATAGAGAATAATACAAAGGATATCAATAAAGGATAATTTGGATTGAGATAACTAAACATTAGTAACCCCCATATATCTGATAAATCAGACCTGTATGGGCCACCACTAAAACCTATGTCACGTCCCAGCACCAGAATACTGGCAGTTGGGATGGACAAGGCCAGCTACGTGATACCAAAGTACGCCAGTACTCTGAAATCACGTATAAGCTGCAAGACATAGGGGTTACTTCTACAAGCCAAATGTTGATCTTAAGTCAATCAATCCTAGGTATCTCAATTGCAGGCAATTATACAAAGTACAAGAAGTATGATCATCAGACATACAATAGTAAAGCGTCCCAAACCATTTATATATGGATGATCATGAAGCTAGTTATACCAAAATATAGAACTAGCAAGAGTAGTAGTCATACATGATAAGCTCTAGCTATAGTCTAGAATACACACATCATATTTTGGCCCGTAGGCTAAATGTCAAGATCCAAAAACACGAGCTAAACACGTGCTCGGAGGCTAAACGCCACAAAAGAATAATGTACATATCAAGTAGAAGAATGATAAGAAACCTACTCAGGTACTCTGGTGCTTCGGATGGTCACTGTCGAGTAGATGGTACGGAAGATCCCTTGGGCTCCTCTATCAGATCTGGCCAAAACAAAGCCAGTAGGGTCAGACCCCAAATAGCAAGTACCACAAAGGAAGCCAAACTATGGACTAAAACCAGCAATAGCTAACATAGCAATGGTTAGGAAAAGCAATAAGTAAATGCAGATCGAGACTCGTGTACTACCAATACACTCATCCCGAGAATGGAAAAGACAATAAGCAAAGTAACCTGGAGCATAAAGTAATTCATGTGTGACATAAAGTAGACTGTGTATATGTAAAGTAGACGGAAGCATGTGAACATGTATGATAAATTGGACATGTAAACATGTTAAGTAGTCGGGTCATATAAGCATGTAAGGTAGCCGGGTTGTGAGAACATGGTGACCCAGCATAGGGATCATATAAAGCTTGTGAGATAACCGAACATGTGAGCATGTGATAACTATATAGAACGACAATGATAGGATGACTTAGGAACTATGCCGGAAGTCAAGTTACAACCCGTAAACCAAACAAGGACCGGGGTTGTAACCCTTCTCCTGAACAGAACTTAATTTTTAATCATTGTATAGCATAAGGATCATGTAGAACATGTGAGTACTGAATAGGACTTGGGAGCTATTCCAGAAGCCAAGTTACAACCCGTAAACCAAATAAGGACCGAGGTTGTAAACCTTCTCCTGAACAGAACTTAGCCTCCGATCATTCATCGACAAAAGTAAAGCATAAACAATAATGTACTAAAATAAACATATGGACACGCCTAGACAAAACTAAACTGGACTGGACTACATCCATCAATCACGGCCAAGACATGAGTACGGCTTGATACTTTAACTAACTAGGGTTATCACAATCCTAATTACTAACAAGATGCAATGAGATGTTCCAGCAGTCACAAGCCCTGCAGACTATCCGAGATATCCTTCCGCATGTTGAGAGAGTTGTATTAGGTGACTTGGGGGTGCAAAACATGATAGCGTACTGGAACTGTGCCCTACTCGTCGGCAGGCTACAAGTCCAATTAAAGTGCCTAGATAACGGGATTGCATGTCACTGGAAAATCTCTTTATGAGCTACTTGATCAATTTAGTCGTTATCCTAGTCAGATTCAGTATGAATCCATGATCGTGGTAATCAAGAATCCATATCCTAAACATGATGCAAGATGAGACATGTAGCTTGTGCACGCATACACAAAGAACTTAACTACGGTGTCCAAAAGAGTTATATTAGCAAGGAAAAATAGCCGTCGTAACAGCATCTTGATTAAGCATGTCATGCTTAGGTTTACTTGTCATATAAAGAGTACTTGTCAAGAGTGCGCCTCTACGGGCCACTATCATGTAAGCAAGGAAAGACATGTTCAAAAGTGCACCACGACGGGTCACTATCTAGTATAAATAGAGAAGTAATGTGTAACATAAGTGCACCACAATGGGTCACTATCATGTAAAGCAAAGAAAGACATAAATCATGAGTGCACCCCGACGGCCACAATCAAGCTAAGCAAGGAAGAGAAAATGGCAAAAAATATAGCATGTAAGTAAGAACTTGTCCAAAAGGGGTATCATGGCATGGAAGAGGGAATAAATAAAAGTAACTACTTGGCATAGATCAAATATTAAATATGTGCTAGTATCAAGTGTAACAAGGGTGTACAATCATTCTCTAACTGTACAAAATCATCTAATCATATTAAGAAAATTAATTTTTGTTAAAGAAAATATCATATTCGCCAAGTACAGAAAACATGCCAGAAGATCAAAACTAAGATTTAAATTAACAGTCGCATACGAAATCTAATAAGGTGAATTGAGAAAGTTTTGAAGCCAAGACAAATGTCTAAAAGCTTCGTGTCCGAGTGTTGTTCAAGACTAACAGCTGAATAGCTTAATTGGGCAAACAGTCAAAACAGTCATACGTGCTAGGTCTAGCCAGCACGGGCCAAGGTGGCACCGTGGCCAAGAAGGGTGCCAAGGTCAGAATGGTGTGTCATGGATAGCATGTGCCTAAGGTCAACATGGTCCAAGGAGAGCATGCGCCTAGGGTGACATACACAGGGAATGGCATGCGCCCAAGCAAGGAGCATGTGCCCAAAACTTTGTGCCTAGGTCTATGCGTCTAATGCTATGTGCCTAGGGCATGCACCTACGGCTAGGCGTATCATGGAGAGCATGTACTAGGGTAGGCATGCGCCCAGGGCTGTATACGCCCAAGAGCATGCGTCCACATGCATGCGCCCAAAGCAGAAAGACAGGGTGCACTTAGAAAGAAGCCAGGAGCCTATCTTTCAAGACTCAGTGGGCGCATAAAAAGGACTATACGCCCAAATAGGGGAGCTTTGGGCCTTAGACTCATGTCAGAGCCTATACGCCTAAGCAAGGAAAGCCTTGGGCGCATAAGAAGAGCTATGCGCCCTAAGCAGGAAGAAGCGTGGCTTGGGTGCATATTGATGGCTATGCACCCAGCACTGCTCATCTTATCCAATCCGAGAACATGAGTTCATGGAACCCATGAACTTCCCAAGTTCATAAATCACTCAAAACAAATCAAAATCTGGGTTTTCAAATGTCCATTTTGAGTAAAATCAAACTCTCTACAACATGGAACAATCAAAACTTGAAAATAATGAAGTTTGGTAGATCAAAACCCAAGAAAATCAAAATTTAAGTAAACTTAGATCTACAAAAAATTATCTACCAAAATCAAAATACTAAGTACTAAAGAGGCTTATAATTATGTAAGGAAGAGTTTAGAACAAAAAAATAATAATTGTCCAATATTTGGCAAGATGTAATTGCCTTAGGTTGGAAGAGAAAATAAAAAAGGAAGAAGATGAAGAGAAATGAAATAATGGAGGAGAGAGAATTTTGGATTTTATATAAAACCATCTCATCTCAAACCAACTAAACCAAATTAAACTAAGTCAAAATTAAACCAAAGCAAGGCTAAGAAAGACAAGTCAAAACACGGGTCACCTGACAAAGGCCAGAATTCTGTATACGTGTACTAAAAATATGTATAACAGAAAACGAGAGTGACAGGCATGCCGTCGGCATACAATGGTATACTGGCGATATGTCGATCAAGGAGAAAATCTACCGGTACAGTGAGACGAGTCTCACATGCCCTGGCGCATGCTGCCCTTGGGTGCATGTTGTCCCTGGCCCCTTTCTTTTGCCATGATAATTTATGTTACTTTTTCCATGATTTACCCCATAGTCCTTAGTGTAAGTTGTGACCTTTGAGCATGATGGGCATCTTCCATGATGGCCTTGTATAATGTATTATCTGTGTTTCGTATATACTTTGGGCTTTAAGTACGATCTTAGCATGACATGTATACCCTTTGATAACTCCTTCAGTGGCCCGTCGTGGCGCTCTCTTAACCAGTAAATTCTTGGCATACACGAGTACGGCATGATAAACATAAACACGACATGGCAATATGGATTAACATGATAACTCTTAATATTGGCCTGTTGAGGTACACTCTTGACAAGCCCCTTGACATGATAACTCTTAATAGTGGCATGTTGAGGCGCACTCTTGACGTCCCTTGACATGATAACTCTTGATAGTGGCCCGTTGAGGCGCACTCTTGATAAGCCCCTTGACATGATAACTATAATAGTGGCCCGTCGTGGCGCACTTTTAACAAGTAACAAGTAAACATGACATGTACAAGCTTGATAGTGGCCTGTGGTGGCGCACTCCTGACAAATAATCTTGACAAGTAACAAGTAACTCTCGTTTTGACACCGTGGGTGATTTCTCTTGATTGTGTCTGTACAAGCGATATGTCTCGTCATGTATCATATCTAGGACATGAATTTCTGATTTTTACGGTCAGGGATTCATACTGAATCTGACTAAGTTAATGACTAGTTTGATCATGTAGATCATAAAAAGAATTTCCAGTCACAGGTAATCCCGTTATCTGGGCACCTCAAGTGGACTTGTAGCCTGCCGACGAGTAGGGCACATTTTCAGTACACTGTCATGTGTTGCACCACAAAGTCACATAATCAACTCTCTCAACCTACGGAAGGATAACTGGGTAGTATGCAGGGCTTGTGACTGCCAAAATATCTCATTGCATCTTGTAGTAACTAGGCTTATGATAACCCTAGTTAGTTAAAGTATCAAGCCGTATTCATTGCTTGGCCGTGATTGATGGATGGAGTCCAGTCTAGTCTTGTCTAGGCAGAACCAGTCTATGATTACTTTGGTACATTACTGTTATGCTTTACTCTGGTCGATAAATGATTGGAGACTAATCTCTGTTCATGTGAAGGGTTACAACCCCGGTCCTTACTTAGTTTACAGGTTGTAACTTGGTTACCGAATAGTCATTTAGTTATCTTATCGTTTATTATCCTGATTTCTCTAACTCATGTCTTTCGTTATCATTTATGTCTTTATGTGCTAATATATGCTGGTTTTAGTCCTTAAGTGAAGCCTCCCTTGTGGCACTTGCTCTTCTGGGTTCTGATCCAGCTAGTTTTTCATGGCCAGATTTTGGAGTAGCACCCGAGGATCTACCTGTCTTCCAACCAGATGGTGAACACCAGGCGTAACCCTGGCAATGAGTGTGTTTTCTTTTTTTGTTCTCCGCTCTATTGTAAATTATTCTTTTGAGGCGTTTAGCCGCCGAACAAGTGTTAGCTCGTGTTGAAACTTACTTTTGTCTGCCTAAGGACTGTAACATGATTGACAAATTCTAGGGTTGATCATGTATGACTTAAACTCTTGCTAGTCTTCGTATTTTGTATGACTAGCTTCATGATCATCTGAATATGTAATGTTTGGGACGCCTTACCTTGTATGTCTGATGATCTAATATCTTATAACATTTACTTGCTTGCTTGAGATTGAGACACTAGACTTGTTCTTGACCATAAGAGACTGTTGGCTTGTAGTTAAACCATCATACATCTAGAAAGTCATGATCGTATATCGAGGTGGGTTACACTTCAATGTACGTAGCTGGCTGTGTCTGTCTTTCGCTCTCCAGTATTCTGGTTCTGGGGCATGATACTATTAGCGACGAGCTGAACCAAAGGGTCCCAGCAGCTAATCATGGGAATAGACCCATAGACCATCATGTAGATAGGATGTTGGTAAGTGAAAAGCTGAACCCTGAGTCGTAGCTATTCGTACATGTGTATATCGGTGCAGAGCTGAACTGAGAGTCACAGCTGCTGGTATGTGCATGTATTAGTGCAGAGCTGAACCTTGAGCCACAGTTGCTAATCTGGTGATGCATGCATATATAAAGTTTGGTTATGAGCTAATACTGCAGAGATGAACATGGAGAATGTCGGACAGAAATGGATCGTCGGTTTGGGTAAGAATCACTAAATGGTGATGTTCATTTATATTTAATGTTGTTTTCTTAATCTGCTCACATGAATGGTTTGGTTCATATAAAATGCTCATGTGAATAAAATTTAAAAGGCTATTATTCTGATAAGAGAAAAAGAAATATTTTCTCTGGAATGTTGCTATCTATTTAAAGAAGAGAATTGTCATGACCCGCATCCTAGAGTAAGGACACGAGAAGTGGGTACGTCCAGCCTACATCACAGTGTCGACAGTAGAAAATTGTCCTAGGTCAATCATCTAACAATATAAGGTACCTGTACAGTATATACACTCCGAATGGAGATGACATAACAGAATACAGTCTCAATCACATCTAAGGCAGAAAATGATAAGATAGATAGATATGAAATGAAATCCACAGAGGTACAAATAGATAGAAGTCTAAGTGTCTAAGATAACATCAAATCCAGAAAACATCCCAAATCTCAAATACAGTAATCCAGAGTGTAAATAAGTACAACTGATAATTACTAATCTAAACTAGTAGTGTGTCATCCACTGCTAAGGGGTCCTGCTGCTGATCCAGGTCACAGCAATCCTCTAAGGTAGTCCCATAATATGTGGTACAGAGCTCCTCGTCCTCATCCTTTGTAATATTTTCAACAGGTCCAGTCAGGACAGGAACGAATACATATCTCTAATACAGTTCATAGCATGGCATGATATAAAAGACGAGCAATAGAGTAAGATACAGGAAATGCTGGAAGAAACAGGAAAAATATCTGATAACTAGAAATACATGCATAATAGGTAAGAATGTAAGTGACTAAGTAATTTAGAGCATAAGATGGTTATGTAAACGGCACAAAGTTATACACGAATAATCTACAGAGGTTATACACGAGTAAGCTACAAGATTGAGTATATAACCACTTCTACTCCCCCGCCCCCAATCAATACACAAGGATCCAGTCAAGTTATGTTATTGCACACGATGAGGAATGTACACGAAGATCATATGAGCACATAAGAGTACACGATTTTACACGATTTGTACACGAATGTCACGAATACAAGGAGTACACGATGCTCATGATAAAGTACACAAACATGAAATATCCGATGTATCCGCTAAGGGGGATAACATCGTACGACAAGATCCATATAGTACTAATCCGTAATACAGGTGTTAGCATCAAGTAAAGTAAACTAGAGCATGCAAATAGATCATAGCAAGTATGAAAAGATCAGAGAATGTACTCGCCTGATATCCTGAATATCTGATGAGAATATACTGTCCGAGGAGTGGTGTCTGGCTCCTATAGAACAGTACAAGTCACTACATGTCTAAAATAGTAAAATAGACTGCGATAATGCATCTACATGATGTTTGGGGTCAATCTAGGCTAAAGTCAACCTTTGGTCAACTCTAGTCAACTACACTAGTCAAACTAAGTCAACTAGGTCAAGTCTAACCAAAACAAGTCTCACTAAGCCTAGCCAGCCTATTCTAGCAAGCACACATCATCACAAAGTCATACCAGTCTACCAACACCAATCCACATGTGTATTCATGCCAACACATAGGCTATCACCTATGAATCTACATAGGCTATGTGTCATAGGCTATATGCCATAGGTTATAGGCCATATATACTCTATATCACACATATTTCTTACATTATATATACACTAAATTAATATAAATAGCATACATATATATACCATATTATTATTATCAAGCATATAGATAATATATATATTTACATATATTGTGATAGGATAAATGGGCATGTGTGTATGTGTGATACAATATTGTGTAAGTGGTACCATGTGTATACATGACACAGGCTATAGTGTACATATCAATGTGTGTGTAGGGGCATTTGGGAAACAGTGAGCAATGTGTGTGTGTGTATATGTAACAGTGTGTGTAATGTGACAGGGCTATAGGGTGTTGTGTTCAGATTATTAAAGAGTGTGTGTGATACATGAATGTGAAATCAGTACAATGTGTGTGTGTGACTAACAGGTGTATTCACATGTCAGTTCTCAGTTTTAGGTAGGGAGTGTGTCAATATGTTTCAGGAAAATAGTAAGTAGGTTAGTGTGTTCTCAGGTTTTGTAATTTGTGTGTGTGTAATGCAGTGTGTGTAATAGGAATTAGCTATTCTCAGTAACAGTGTAAATGCACATATTCTTAGAAAATGATAGTGTTCAAATTGACAATAGGTTAAACAGTCTACACTAACAGTCCTAATAGTTAACACATCAGAAACCCATTCAAAATCCTAATTCCTTTGTAAACATCAAACCTATCATGTATATAATCACTCAGATATGGTAATAAACTATTCATGATCTTTAAACATCAACAATCAATTTAAAAAGTATAATTAAAATCTTAGAAAATCGAATCAATAAACTGTGTATCAGGAAAATTGGGGAAACCCAATTCGAAATCCTAATTCAAACAATAATCCACAATTAAGGTTGGTAATGAAAGACACACATGTGCATGTGTCCCTCGAGACAACTCGTGTCACCCAGAGCCGAATACGACGTGTCCATACATCACGAACCACTCTCTTGCACACACAGACACGCTGTCTCGTGCATGCGTACACTCGTATCTATGATACGACACAACACGTGGGTGTGCACCTAGGTTCGCCACTACTAGGGCTACGTCACTGACACTCTGTATCGTGTCTATGAGACTCCAGGATGCGACACGAGACCTATGTCAGAGGTGCCTGTGTCACGTCCACGATGTAGACAAGGGCCAGTGCGGGCCGTAGAGCGTGTCCGACTCGACACGACACATCTCAAGACTCAAGGGGCCTCGTGTCAGATACTGCCCCTTGGTCCTCATCAAGTGGCACATGTCGTGTCGCCGTGTCCACGGAGAAAAACACTCCGAACAGCAGGGCAGTATCCGCGGCCTGTGCAGCATGTTCGTGTCACTGTGCAGACACGACACGACACAAAACTGACTCAAAACTAACACGAAATCATACACGACACCAAGCACTACAAATCCCATCAAACACATTTCAAAAATAATAAAAAAATATATGAGTGTGGCATTTCATCAAACACATGCACTCTAGCTATGATACATATCCGATACGGACATATAATCAAATGTAATAGACACCAAACCTTCGCTACAGCTAGGGGACACATAGATCTAGGCTACCATGCAAAGAAAATAGAATTAAAATAGAATTTGAAGGGTTTACCTATATGTTGCAATGATCAAGAAAAACCCCAAATCAAATGGTTCCCGTTGCTAGCCAAATCCTCCAAATTGCTCAAAAACTGAAATCACTCTCCATGAACATCAAATAGAGGGTGATTAGAAACTATTGCAAAAGATTTGGATGAAAAAGGAATTAAAATGGAATTAATATGAATTTGGGAAGATGGGGATTTCCATTTCCTTTCTAAAAGTTGGTTGAGCACAAAAGAGGCAAGAACAAGTGAATGAGTGTTTAAATAGGAGGGAAAAACCTAGGTTGGCCGGCCACTTAAGGGCTTGGTTAGGGGTAGGGTTTCACTAATGGACCTATGGCTAAGTTGTATAAGTCATGGAATGAAAATCATAAGTCATAAGTCATTGCACCTATTATTAATTCCTCCTATTGAAACTAGATTCTAAGTGACTAAAGTAGGGTTGACTTAAGTTAGACTAGGGTCACACCATGCTAACCAAGTCACCATAGTTAGGGTCAACTTCTAGGTCAGTCTACAAAGTCTCAATTAGTCAAAGTCAAAAATAGAATCACCAATTCAATAAATCAAATAAATTCAAAATAAATTTACAAATGACCAAAATACCCTCAAGCTAAAATGTGGTAGTGAAAAGAATGCCATATGTTAAACTATTGCTAAAGACCCTGAGATTTGATTATGACTCATGAAATATGTTGCGCTTGTCTATAGAAATGAACTGATAGTTTGCATTGAAATGACTCGATCATGGATTTGAATGAAATATGGAATATGAGATGTGGTTTTAGAAATAGTTTTGAAAAGAAGTAATCTGACTCTGTACTGCATGAAATGAACATAGGTAAAAGTAGCAAGATTATTATCACTAAATTACTTAGTGATCGTTTCAGACGAAGAAGCATTTGTTCTATCACCAGTACGTTAATGTACTGACCCACCACCAGTTTGCCCACAGGTGCAAGATGCATCCAAATGGATAGTCTGAAGCGATAGGCAGAGGCATCCTTGGGAGTCAAAAATCAGAAGAAGAATATTTATATAAAGGGATATAATATATGGAACTGGATCATTGTAATCTGTATAGTTTACGAGAGAATGTAAAGCCAAGTATGGCATGTATCAGAGAGACAATAAGAGCTTTGTAATCATTTCAATAGATATCAATAAAGAGAATTTATTTATGTTATCATTGTGTTCAATTCTATTTTCTGCATATCGCCCACTGCTGCGAACTCTATGTTCAATGTTCCGTTGCGTCATTGTCTATCTTATCTATTTTGTTATTGTACATATTTTGTCCTTGTGCAATCACAACTTAGGCTTGCACGACATCACATCCAAGCGATGACGATCGGTTCTGCAGAGATCAAAGTGAGGACGAACGATCCTGCAGGATCGGAGTACGACACTCGTATTTTGAAAAGCGAAAGCAGATTGTGACAAGTTATATGGTGGCCCACGCATATTAGTTTTTGCAATAGATTGCGAACTCGTGGTGGTACTTACGATTAGTCATATTACTGCGAGCTTGAGACTGAGCATTATAATTTTATGATATAAGTGCTCATTCACAATTAGAATTTGCTAGGACTTAGTATATGGTTTGAAGGCACTGTAGTTTTGTTTTGATTTTGATTGGATGGGTAGTTAAGGTGTAGTAGGGGCTACATAGTTTAAGTTATGGATATATATATTGAAGTTTGCAAGGATAAACATTATTAGATAAATTTGAGAAAGTTCTACTTTGGTAGTATAATCAAAATATAACTTTGTGTTTTGATAGAGTGATGTGATCGAGGGTGGGTAGAAGTTGTATTGTCGAAGTTGATTATTTATTGGAACAAAAATAAATTTTGATTCTCTTTTTGGGCAATAAATTGTCGAAAGTGATTATTGATGTGGTTAATGAAATCTTTTGGCAAAATAATATTGGAAATTTTAAAAGTGTTTAGAGGATATTTTATGAGAAGCAATAAGTTGTTAAGAAATTTTGAAATTTAGATAACGAGTCAAGGATTATAGATCTATGATAGAGTTTAATTTCGAGGACAAATTTTTTTTATGGTGGGTTGGTTGTAAGTCTCATGTCCTATATGTCAAATTTTTGTGATTCTAGGTAATAAGTTAAAATAATTAACTAGTTTAAATCATATTAGAGAAAGATTTAATTATCAAATAAATTTAAATGATTCAATTATACATGTATAATTAAAGTTAATAATAAAATAGTAAATAGAAGTTATGTAAAACCTAGCAAGATTTTATTCAAATACTAGTGAAGTTAATCTTTTGTGGATATTAATTTATTAGTATTAGATTTATATAGATATGTGGATAGATGTATTTGAAAAAAATTACATATTATGATTTAAATTAGATATGGTAAGATAGATTAAGATTATGATTCGTATTGATTATGTTTTATATTGATCATAAAGATTTCTTATCATGGTTATGACTAATATTATTGTAAATTTTCTCATAGACTATATATACGGAAATAACTCCAAATTATACTTAAAATGGCCATATCTTGTAGGAAATAACTCCAAATTATACTTAAATATGGTAAAATTTGGACTACATAGTACAAATGTATTAAAATGGCCATATCTTGTAGGAGATAACTCCAAATTATACTTAAGAGCATGTTTTAGAAAGCTAACAGCTAGGACTACAACTTTGTATAGAAACTTTTCTAAAATTATGTCATTATTACCTTTAAAATCACAGATAAATATGGAACATGTGATTGTTTCATATTTAATTAGATAATCTATTATTGTAATCTTATTAGGGTTAGTGGGAGACTATATATATGACATCTTCAACTTTTAACCATTATTTATCTTCCAGGCCCCATGAAACAACTACCCCCACCTTTATATATAAATGTTAGGATCAAAGAAATCCAAGTTATTTTCTCCTTCTTCCTCTTGTGAATTCAACAAGCTGCTAGCAACTTACAATGATGATTTCACTTCCTTTCCGAAGTCACATTTAGGTAAAATTAGAAAATTTTATTAGATGTCTAGTATTTAAGTTAGATTTTTATTCAAATTTAGGTTAGTTTTTTGTATTTTATATACCCCTTCCAATTCGATGTAATACAAATCTTATGCATAGTTTCTTCCAAAAATTATAACTATAAAAAATAGAACTAAGCATAGATCCTTAAACTTTTTCGAACCGTGACACAGTCTAGTTTTCTGTATAAAATATGGAGAAATTAAACCAAAATTTTGATAGATCAGAATCCCAAAACTCTAGGTTTTTTTCGTCGAGAAGTACGCTTGTCAAATCGCGTTAAAACATCCATATCTTCCTTTAATCAAATAGTGTTTCCGAGCATACCGTCACAACAACCACGTCGATGAAACCTTCAAACCTATGTTGATATCTTTTAGTTCAGAGAAAAAAATTATAACCTATTTTTTGTCTCGGTTTACGTGTCGAGGACCACATGTCTTAACCACTAGTAACCCTAGGTTTTTTGTTGTTGTTTTGAGATGCCATAATCAAAACTAATACTATGTGTTACAAAAACATGAAGAAAACCTAGAAAACTAGTTAACTTGTAGTCTAAACCATCTAGAGGTAAATTGACAATTTATTGTAACTATTGTAGTTTTATAATTTGTGTGTATGGGATCATTCGTGTTGTTTGCTAATTCTTAGGTTATAAGAGGTTACTTTGGAAGAATAAACCATTCATATTTAAATTATAACCCGTTCAAAGGCTAAGGCAAGTAAAGTATTACTTTATTGTTGCCATCATTTTATACGATGTTATTACTATATTTCTTGTTTAGATCATGATTCCAGTTTAGATGTCATATTTACTTGTTATTGTACACAAGAGAGAGAGACAGAGAAAAGTATTTTGATATTATTTTCTTGCATGTTCAATTGAGCACCATTGCTCATATTGTTTACACAATAATTATTCAAATAATGTTCAATGCTATCGTGATTGTGTTATTTAATAGTGAGTTATGGACGAGAAAATATCATGAGTAAGCTCGTGGTCTTTCCAATAATGCATCTATCTTATGAATCACTAATGAATGTTATCGGTCATGCACCAGAAGTATGACTGGCTTATATATGTTTCGTTCACATGCGAAAAATATGTATTCTAAAAACACAGTACACAGACTATTATTCTTACTAGAGTTGTATGTTAGATTCTCGTAGTGTTTATGTTATGCATATTGTTATCCATCTTGTTCCTTATATATTATTTTCCTTACAGGTATGGCCATGATACTATTTCCTATATATAATATTTCTTTTTCTTTCACGTTAGTGTTGATAGTTATATTTTGATGTGTGTCATACTATATTACTTGTACTTTGCTCCAATCTTGACTGGATACGACAATTTTAGGCAACTGACTATCCTACACTTTGGATCCTATATGGTGGAGATAGAGATACTTTTGGCGACCAACCATTGTTTCATGAGTTAGATATTAGTTAGATAGTTTGTACAACTTTAATATTTAGCGAATTTGTTTCCGAAGTTTGATTTAAATATAATTTTGGATGTTGTAAATTGTATAATTGTTGCAAATGAACAAATATGTTATTTTGTGATCAAATATGATGTATTTAGATTGATGATTGCTATTGAGGTCTAGACAACATACTATTGGTGGTGTAGGCTGGACTTGACCATGTACTCGTATCCCGAAAAGTGGCAGCAGATCGTAACAACACTTGACTACTATATTATTTAATGTGTATGACACTTCAATGTTACTACTAATTTTTTTCGTACAATTTTGTGGGTAACCTTACAAGATTTAACAAGGAAATATAAAATGCATGAATGTACTTCATTCTCAGTAAATTGGTTCAACTGTCCGGTTCAATAACTTGGAGTTATTATTATTATTATTATTATTATTATTATTATTATTATTATTATTATTATTATTATTATTATTATTATTATTATTATTATACCCACACTCACATAATATTTTTTATTAAGATTCACATATGTAAATTTGAATGGCATAAAATATCGATTAATAATGTAGCATATCTTAAAATCAAATTAAATGAACCAAGACAAAATTTAGTCTTAAAACTAAAATTAAGAATTGAGTAAAACTTTATTAGTAATTACTCTTGCAATAAATATATATATATGGGGGCGGTTTTGTTGCTTACAGATAAAAATTTTGTAACACAATTTAAAATATATAAATGAATTATAATAAATATTTTTGTATTTTTATATATTTAAAATAATTTTCCATATTTTATATCTTAAGAATGGGGATGATGTTACGTACTCGGCTCGCCGTATTCTGGAAGAGGGACGTTACACATCTTTTAGTGGTGGTCCATACAGGTCTCGAAAAATAAAGAACCTAGGATAAGGATGCAGGTCAGTCTTAATAGAAGGACTGTGAAGAACTTTAGGGTAGAAAATGCCCCACAAGTTTTTTATCCATAGACTGTGTTCCTTTCCGCTTACCCTATAGATCCTTACGTAATTGATTTCTTATAGTAATGCCATAAAAATTCTAACCTAAGACTGTCATTAGGGATGTAGATGATATTGGGAAGTCAATGGTAGTATAAGGATAGACACGACTCGAAATTTAGGTCAAATAATTCATAGATAATTAGACAAGTATTCTTATTTGAGTGCCTTGGTGAAGTAGATAGAAAATTTCTTAAGGATTTTGTACTTGATATCCTTAGTAAATATGGAGATCAGATTTATCTAGAACTATATATAGTTAGAAATAGTAAAGAAAATAAGGACTACCTAGCCAATAGACCAATAATGATCTAAGACTTTATTTAGAATGAGTGTAGTATGTTTTGTGGGATTAGCATATATATAAATATACATTGGAAGAACCATTGGGTAAGTTAGTAGTAGCAGCAACTTGCTTAAGGTATAGGCATAAAATATATTATATATAGTATAGTATATAGCTTATTGAGTGTAATATGACTCCTCGATATCTTGATCTCATTATTGTTAAATTCTTGACTCATCTCCTCCTCGTCGAATTTCTTATATCAAACTACTTCACAAATATGATTTTCTTAAATTTCCTTAATTTCCTTGTTTCATCCAAGGTTCGTTGATTAAAAATCTAAAATTGTATCATCTGTTTCTCAATCTAATTTCTTTTCAATAGTATCTTTGATTTCGATAATTGTCCCCCCTCTAAATACCCATATATATGCATTATTCATTGATTGATTTTTGGACTATCTTATGAAACAATATTTTGATTAGACTTTCTGTAATTGAATTTCTTGTGAATGAATATTTGTTTATTTATGTTAAGAACCCGAAAATCCTTCAACTTATTTGATGATACATTGAGAATTGCAATCAATCAATTGAATTATGGAATAAGAAGTTGTTGCAGCCATTCGGACTAGCGAGGCACTATATTCTCAAAACATGATTTAAGAATTTAGTAAGATTTCGGGATATCGACAACGTTCTTCATAACTGGTTTTCATGCTTGATATTCATAAATCAAATTTGTTTTATCTTATTTTGGATTTGAAATTTGTTGACCCAAATAATCTTATATGATATTTTGTGTTTTGATAGTGTAGATATATGAGATTTATCTTACTAATTTTGTCAAAAGACTTTATCCTATATTATAATATAATATATATTAGTTTTTGATACTATGATAAAATGAGGATGATGATCTTTAGAAAAGTTGAATTTAAGTAATGATATTTGAATCTATTTTGAATTGCTAAAGACACCCCAACCTGTAAAGCTACTTCATAATCATATTTCTTACTTATTCTATAGGTACCAATGACACATTAGTAAAAAGTTACATCCATGAATTCTGATAGAGAAACGGTATCTTGATTGCAGCCATATGCACGGTGGCGAGGCACAAGATTACTATATCACGTCAGAAAACAAGAAATGAGAAATATGATTTTGATTCTGTAGAATATACACGGTCATGATATCTGACAATTTTATTAATTTTATGTAATTTCAAGATCCTTAAAAATTTAAGTATCTCTATATATCTCCTTATTTCATAAAGCTTTCAATGAATATGGTTTCAAAATATTTGTTTGAAAATAAATTACTACTTCATCTTTGTAAGGTGGGTAGTGTAGAAGCATGAAATTTCAGGCCAGAGTCCCTATGCGCCATAAATTCTCATGCGCCCCACATTAATATGCGCCAGAACGGACAAGAGTACTTGGCACAGCAGAACACAAACAAAGAGTATAAGACATCAAGAAACTAGGCTTTTATTTCATATGAAAGCCTATTACATGTCTAATCTCTTTACAAAGGAGAATTCCTTTACAACAGAGAAGAAAAATCCTAAAAAAACTACAGCCAGGCGCATCACTTGTCAGGCACATCATTCAAGTGCTACAGCGAGGCGCATCATTCCAACATCTCAGCGTAGGTGCATCCCCGTGCACAGTCAGAGCGAATCACTTTCGTCAAAACTACTTCGAATAAGGAGTTCGGCAGTTCGCCAGAGCAGGGAGCCAGCCGAGTTCATCTCCATTTTGGAAAGACAAGTAAAGAATAGAAAATAGCTACCCTTCATACGGCTATTTATACAAATTGGGCATCCCACAGCCGTACGCCAAGTGGAAGGCTCTCCGACTTTCATGCAACAAATTTGCATTCATGGCAATGAACTTGTCTCTTCGTATTCTGCTAAAAATAAGGCAGCCATTAACGCCTAGAAGAACTCAACAAATGGGACAAAGAGGATGCGACACATGACAGATACGCCGTTGACATCATTTGCCCCCTACTAATGCGCCCAGTGGGATATAGACCCATGTGCCCAGATCGAAACTAACCGATGCACCCTCTTCAAACTGATCACCATCAATCATTTAATGCTGAAAGAAAAAGGCGGCAACGCATTCCAAGAGCCGTCCAAATAGCAGCCCTTTGTAAAAAATGAAGAGCCGCTGATGTCAGCACCATCATTACACCTTGGGTCGACAACAACTGCCACGTGGCCGACCGATCATTCGTATGCGCCTCGTGGCCATGCTCCCAGAAGACGGCGTGTGCTCGAGTGATCATACGCCCCCTCAGCTCACTTCTGATCTCAAGCAACAGAAGACTAAGCTCTTCATGCGCCTCAAAAGTCATGCGCCTGGACTTGCTCATGGCTCCTAAAAATTATAAGACCAAGTTGCCTCCCCTGCGCCTGATCCTAGGCGTACCCTGATGCGAAGCTCTGCATGTGCCTCAAAAACCATACGCCCAGACTTGTCTATGATGACTAAAAATTATAAGACTAAGTCGCCTCCATGCGCCCGATCCTAGGTGCACCCCGACAGATCACTCTCCTCCAAAACCGAGATCTTTGAGCCACAGGCATACGCCACTCGTCCTTTGAATCAGTTCTATTCAAAGAATGGGTGCTAACCACCCAAGATCTTAGCAACAACCAAATCTCAGCAACTGCCACGTGTCAGCTCTTCCGCAGCCCGACGAAGCAGTTCGAGCAGATTCTACTACAACTCGGGGTGCATCATCCATGCACCCCCACCAGCATCAACCACGTGGCGTTCCTACGTCCAGTGTATCCGACATATGCGTGCATGAGCAGCCAGCTTGCTATCTATAAATAGAAGGATCCCTCCTTCATGAGACACACACACAGACAGAGAGAGAGATATATACAGACAGACTGTTATATCCACATATAGTTGCCAGAAGAGACACTCAGCGTCTACTTTTCCTCGCAACGCTCTGGTATCAAGAGCAACCCAGACCTTCAGAGAGTTCAAGATCGTTGTCAGATCGTCAACGGAGTCAACATATTACCACTCGCTCCATCGATATAGTGCCCAGATAAAAACAAAAGTGTACTCCTAGGACTACATCTAAGTCCTACGTTGTACTCTTTTCTGTTTGTAATTAAAAACATCAATCCCAAAGAGTTTTGATGGCAAACAAGCTGGCGACTCTGCTGGGGACGTCTTTCTCCTCCAACGAGAAAGTTGTGTCACAATCTGACGACGTCAAACTCGTCTCATCCCACAAAACACTTGTGGTGTACCTCAATCAACAAGCGTATGAGGAGTTCATCTCTGAAGGCAGAGCGAGTCCTTCGAAGCGGCTGCCAAAGCCGAAGAAGACTCTCCAAGTCTGGGTGCTTAAGGCCGATGCGCCTGGCGCCATCACTAAAGGGGATGCGCCACCGCAGCTGGCCCTTCCTGCTGACGCTCTCAATAACAAGGATGCACCCAATGGTACCGCATATCTGTCTGAAAAATGCAGTGTTGACTGCATTCTCCAACCGTCTTCTTTCCAGCCAAAGAAGATGCACCAACGGAGTAGAGGTACAACCAATCTCCAGTGCATGAGCTCTGGTGCGCAGGAGAGAATGTCTGTCTTCAACAGACTCACTCACTGTCATGGTGAGGCACAATTGGATTTTGAGTACTATGCGTCTTCGCGAGCTAGTACAAAGAAATCTAAGGCAGCACAGGCCATGCGCCGCGAATGTGCTACGCCAACAGCAAACCAGAAGCATACGTTCAAAATCATGCGCACTGTTGATGGTAACCTGTACAGAGTCGACTCGAGCGCATCTGTGCCAGAAATGGGTCGAGTCTCAAAGTTTATGTCCCGCTTAGGCACATCTACTGCATTTCGAACCAAGTCTGGCTGGGCAACTGCGATGTTGAGTCCATACGCCCACTTGGGTGATGCGCATGAAGTGGACTCAAGTTGCCATAAATGATGTTTCTCTACCAATGATCTAGGCGTATCTCATACGCGTGAACCAGATCAGGGGGTACAATATTCACATGAACACCCCGGTGCTTGGCCTTGTCATGAGCCTGATATGGGCGTTAAAGTGAAACTCTTCCATCATGATTTGCATAATGTGATCAGTCACAAATGCAAATCAGAAGAGCTGAGCAATAAGCACAATGTGCACCTCACAGGGCACACATGTGCTATGGTCACCATCAATTGATATTGTTGCAAAATAGCGGCTCCACCACAGAGGCAGTCCGTGTTTCAGTGACTACAATCTATGGCACCTATCCGACGTGGCCTCGAAAAGAAAGTGCCAATTGAAGACGGAGCGGGGTCCAAGATTGCTTCCTGTCATGTTGTCTCCAATTCCTACTCATCCGTGAGAAAGACAACCACCAACTCCTCAGCTCTGTATCCAAGACTCAGCTGAGGAAGAGCAAAACTATGGTCCCGTCCCAGGGGTGTACGAACGCACTCGAGCAAGGAGCAAGGCCCTGGCGGAAGCAACAGCCGGGGGTAGTCAAGCCTCTGACAACCCTCCCCTCGAAAATGAGGAAGCGCTTCCACAAACTGACCGTGACGTAGCTGGGGGTAGCCAATACGAGGCCTCAGAAGAAGAAACCCCTCTACAGGAAAGCGAGGTCAAAAACGAAGCCTCGACCGATCCATCCACTTCCACCCATGTCAGGACAGCTTACATGGCAGGGGGTAGTGATAAAGGAGAATCAGACGCTCCAGCGCTAGACATCGTGAAGCGCATAGACACCCTTGAGGGGAGTCTCAAAACCCTCTCTGCCTCTACGCAAATTCTGACCCAGGCGGTGTTCGACATTCGAACCACTCTAGCAAAGACACATGTCTCCACCTGCCCTGATCCAGGGGCCAACGGAGAATCAAGTATACCCCCTCAACAGGTATCTTCAGGGGCGGAGCACCACACTTCACCGCAAGCGTCATCTCCTTCCAATATCCAGCTTCAGGCCGTACCGCCTTCACCTGCTCCCAGTTCGACAGAAGACTTGGTCAAGATGGTCAGAGACCTGCATGAGCATTTTGAGGCCCGAAGTAGAGAGGAGGATCGCCAGAAGATGGGACTCTCGCAACCTTACCCCCTCGAATGGAACAAAGTAGTTTATCCTCCCAAGTATAAACCGCAAACACTGACACCATACGATGGAAAGTATTCTCCTCGTCGGTACCTGACCTACTTTCCATCTCAGACGGGGCATCTCCCAAAAGAAGATGCCTTACTCACGAGCATGTTTGTCGCGGCTTTGAAAGGAGCCGCCTACGACTGGTACTACAGTCTCCCTGACAACTCCATATCATCCTTCGATGACTTGACACGCCTCTTCCTTGATCAATTCTACGACGGAGGGAGAGACATGACCATGTCATCTCCGGAACATGCAACACGAACATGCTCCCTGCAATCAAGCTCTGGCTCAACTCCACTCCCCCACCTGATTGGAGCGCATTGATAATTGAAGTCGAAGCAACTGAAAAGAAGGCACGTAATGCTCGCCTTCTGGGGGTTAACTTCTCCACCTTCGACGACAAAGGGAAACGGCCTGCGACCAGCAGTAGCAGCCGTGAAGCGAAAGAGAAGCAGGCATTGACTGTTAATGCATCTAATAGCATGCAAGGTCCTGTCCAGAGGCCTCCTATCACACCACGACTGAAGATGGTCTACTCCTTCCACGATGAGGATACCTTACAGCTCTTCGAGATGCTGAAGCAGGGCGATAAAATCAAGTTGCCTGATCCCAAGCGTCCTGACGAAGTAGACAGAGTCGGCGACCCGAGGTATTGTCACTACCATCGGTTCGTTGGACATCCAACTAAAGACTGCTACATCCTTAAAGACTACATACAACGCATGATCAATGCGAACATCATCTCAGTCAATTACGAGGGGAAGACAGTCTCGGCCAATATGGTGTCGCTCCAGTTCGGCACCTTACCGCCTACCACAGCTCAAGATGGAGTCATCCCCATCCCAAAGGCGATAATGGAAGTAGTCAACCTTCCACCAACTGCGACAACATGGGTGGGCTGACACCACTCACAACATCCAAGCGAGAGATCATGTGGGTTCACCCAGATCTCGTTCTAGAGCTGACTTAACCGGGGGTACCCTCTACCTCCAAAAGCAAAGGCAAGAAGACCAAGTCTTGCCGAATGGTGACTTCCTCCCTTGAAGAAGTACTGCCCATACAAATGCATTCACAGCAAAATGCCCAACCAGAGGAGGCTCTGTCAGAAGTGACGTCTCTTAATATTACCACAGTTGTCCAAGGAGAAGGTTCATCCCAACCTCCTGCAACTGATAAACAAAAGCAGAAGGAGGCCCGCGTCGACAGGCCTCTTCGAAAAGACAACACTCCGGGATTAGCCAAGCCCCACAACTTTGACATAATGGTACAACTCGCCAGTACTCCAGCACGGCTTTCCCTATTCGAGCTCATCCGCCTATCCAAAGATACTCGGGAGGCTTTCTGCAAAGCCCGGAAGGACGCCGAGTCTTTCATCAATCAGGTCAAGCAACCTGACGATGATCCTACAGCATGTCCGTACTGCTACAATGTGGGGGAGATTATCCCCAACATCACATTCACTCAACATGATATGCTGCTCAAGAAAAACAGGCACAACAGACCCCTGTATTACACAAGGTATGACGGTGCCATCAAGCTGGATCGAATGCAGATCGACCCTGGGCCTTCTCTCAGCATCATCCCCCGAACTCTACTTCAGACGTTGGGGATCCCGATGCATTGCCTGACAGCATCTTACACTACCATCAGTGGCTTCAACGCCAGTAAGAGTGAGCCGCTAGAGAAGAACCGCTTGAAGTGTCACATCGACGATCTCCAGACCGAAGTGACTTACTATGTTGTGGATACAGACGTCAACTACAACATCCTGTTGGGACGGCCATGGATACATGAATACATGGTAGTTCCATCCACTCTCCATCAATGTATGAAATACGTGTCCACCAGCGACATCATCTGAACAGAGTTTACTGATGTCGATCCCTTTAGAGGGATTGAAGCCTTCTTCACCGACACTGATCTGTACAAATCAATTCATCTCAGAGATGAAGCCAATGACGCTGATATTGAGGCATAAGCTGAGGTCGAAGCTGACTCAGAGGCGGACATGATAATCAACGCTCCCCTAAAAGTGCGACTTAAAGGGAGGCCGCCTCAAACATCAGCCCTTATGGTAGTCAAACTCCGCGGGAAGGCGCCAGCTTCTCCGGACAGGACATCCAATGAAGCTTCGTTGAAAGTACACCTCAAAGGCAAGCCCCCTTATGTGGTGGCTCCTTTTGTAGCCAAGCTACAGGGAAAGGCTCCAACTCCCGGCACACCAACTGAGGCTCCCCTCAATGTGCAGCTCAAAAGTAGACCTCCTCAGTTGTCGGCACCCGTCAGGCCACAAGAGAAGACCTCAGCGTCCTTCTCAGCACAGTCCCAGAAGCCAGCACGGGACAAGCTCCCAAAAAACTCTCCTGAACCTCCCAAGGATGCTCCAGTTCTCACCGATGAAGAACTTGGAGAGTTTATATCGGTTAATGTCGATGCTCCATCCCTCGATGATGTAATCCCTCGGGATAAGCTCCCGTATTTTATCAATAAGAGAGTGTCTTCAACTATTCTAGTCTTCCATATTGAAATAACATGTACACTCTAGATAATGCTCTGCAGTCGTAGCAAACACAATTAACGACTTTGAGTCATGTAAATCGAGTCGTCCTGTACCAAGGAGTCTGTTACATAGTCCCGCCTTGGAATAAAGATGAGAAGCCAATTATCTTTGGCAAAGTCGAGCGTCACCAAGACCTCCCATCGACGGAGCCAGAACCCGACACCGGCAGAATACAAACCTATCGATACAATGATCGAGCCAAGTATCTCATCCAAAAGATGGGTTACAACTTGAAGAGCGGCCAAGGTCTGAACTACGACAAAGGTCGACGCCTTCCCCTACAACTTCCAATGCCAAAAAGGAAGCCGCAAGACTACTATCACTGTACCCGACGGGGGGGAGGTTGCATCATGCCTCCAACAACTCCAGAAGAATCAGAAATAGAGGATGTCATACATTCTCACTCATCTGAAACATCAACTTGGGACTCCGACAGCAGCATCAGCTCAGTCTTCAGAAAGGTGATGTCAGCCAACATGACATCCGTACATCCTTCAGAAGATAAAGACGATGATCAAACAGGAGAGTTCTTCGAAGAAGAACTCTGGGCTCAACGCCTAGGCACGCAATAGGAGTCTCTTTTTTGAATTGCGAGAACCCTCTACCGAAGACGAAGTCGAACAGATCAACCTTGGGGATGAATATTCATCCAAACCCATCTTCATCAGCAAGAGCTTGGTAGGGGAGGACCAAGAATCCTTGATCCACCTGGTCAAAGAATATATCAACGTCTTCGCTTGGAGCTACGAAGACATGCCGGGACTCGACCAACAGGTCGTAATACAAAATCTTAACATCTTACCTGACGCTAAGCCCGTTAAACAGCAACAGCGGCGCTTCCGTCTAAACATCATGGACGCCATTGACAAAAAGATCGACAAGCTCTTGGATAGCGGGTTCATTCGTGAAGAACAACACCCCGACTGGGTAGCCAACATCGTCCCTATCACCAAGAATAACAAAAAGATCTGAGTCTACATCGATTTCCGGGACCTTAACTCTGTATGCCCGAAGGATGAGTTCCCACTCCTGATCACCGACGTAATGATCGATAACACATGTGGCTTCGAGCGTATATCCTTTATGGACGGCTACTCAGGCTACAATCTGATTAAGATGTTCCCAGACGACGAGAAGCACACATCGTTCAGAACTCTAAAAGGGGTTTACTTCTACACAGTAATGTCCTTTGGCTTGAAGATTGCAGGTGCCACATACCAACGATCTATGAACACCATCTTCCGTCAACACCTTTGTAAGACAGTCGAGTGCTATGTTGACGATATCGACGTCAAGAGCCGTCTTAGGGGCGATTACCTACGAGACCTGAAGACATTCTTCGACCTCATGCGGGCGTATCAGCTTAAAATGAATCCCGCTAAATCCTTTCTTGGTGTTTCTAGTGGAAACTTCTTGGGCTTCATCATCACTGCAAAAGGCATTCATGTCGACCCCGAGAAGACTAAAGCCATCCTTGACATGGACCCTCCGAAGAACCTCAGAGAACTTCGAGGCCTACAAGGACGACTCGCCTACATCCAGAGGTTTATCGCGAACCTTTCTGGAAAATGTCAACCCTTCACCAAGCTTATGAAGAAAGGAGTTTCTTACGTCTGGACGAAAGAATATCAGAAAGCTTTCGACGACATTAAAGCTTATCTAACAAGTCCCCCAGTCATGGTGGCACCCGTCGCAGTCAAACCATTCTTGATTTATGTCCGTGCAATGGACCATTCCCTTGGCGCTTTGTTGGCCCAGAACAACGAAACAGGCCATCTACTGCCTCAGCAGGACGATGGTTGGGGCCGAACATCGGTACAACCCCGTGGAAAAAGAGTGTCTAGTCTTGGTGTTCGTCATCCAGAAGACTCGCCACTATGTCTCGGGACAAACAATCCATGTCATCTCCCGAGTCAATCCACTCAGAATTCTTATGACAAAACCGGGAGCGCTAAACTATCGGTTGGCTACGTGGACGATATTATTGACACCATATGACATGGTATTCGTACCACAAAAGGCTGTCAAGGGCCAAGCATTGGCCGACTTTCTAGCCGTGCACCCAATCCCGAAATCGTCCAGGCTCTACGAAGGTATTTTCGATGAGGTGCAAGAAGCAAACATTATCGAAGAAAGCCCAGTCTAGCGGATGTTCTTCGACGGTGCTTCCAGAACAGGCTCCAAAGGCCAAATTATCACAGGAGTGGGGGTGGTCTTAATCTCTCCCAACAAACTGGTCATCCAGCACACCTATTCTCTTTTAGAGTCATACTCCAACAATGTTGCGGAGTACAACGCCCTCATCATGGGGCTTCAGTTAGCAAGACAACTAGGGGTGGACTATCTTGAATCCTACGGCGACTCAAAGCTTGTCGTCAATCAAGTCCGAGGACAATATGAGGTCCGCCATGAAGACCTTATCCCCTATCATAAAGTAGCGTTGGACATCATCTCAACCTTCGCAGAATTCTTCATAGGGCATGTGCCTCGACTGCAAAACTAGGAAGCTGATGCTCTGGCCGGCCTCGCAGCCTCATTGGCTACACCCGTCGGGACTCAACACTTCGTTACGGTGGCTTGTCCCAAAAATAATCTGTAAAACCCCTAAATTTCTACTATATTTTTAGTACTGATTTTTTTTGTATTCATACGTCGCATAGTCGTATTGTACGTCGCACGAGAATTTACGTTTTTCGTATTTACTCGTCGAGTGCGAATATGGACGAGGTACATATTTTTTTTGAAAAATGGTTTTGATTTTATTATCAGTGATGGCTTCAAAATAATATATATAATAATTTTTTTTATTAAAAAGTTGTGAAAAGTATCTATCGAGGTTGCAACTTATTATTTAATTTATTTTAATAGTGGTGATTTAGGAAATTAGATTTTTGTGAATATTCTACTCGTGTAAAACACATAAAAATTATTTCATGTATATTTTCAAAATTTTATTTTTATTTATAATAAACTATTTATAATAAATTATTTAGCAAGAAGGTATTTTAAATATTTGAATATTTACGTTTATTTTCAAAATTGTTTATCTAAATTATTTATAATGTATTTTAAAGGTACTTCATATTACTATTTAAAATATTTATTCTAATTTTTGAAATTAATTATTTTATTATTTATCATAAAGATATTTTGAAATTCGTGAATTTAATGCTTAACATTTTTGGCAATTTAAATCTAAATTTGATTTTTATTGAAATATTTTTAAAGTAGTTTAAACTTATAGATAAAGCTTTATATAAATATATATTGATTTAAATTTAATTTTGATTTCTCAAATGGATTTAAATTTGATTTAAACTAAGAGAGAGATATCTAAAGGGGTTTTGAATTTTCCTAGTCATTATCAGTCTAGGAGTCCACCTCCTATATAAGGAGAGCCTCCACATGTGTTTCATCTACACAAATTACTCCACAATTTTCTCCATAAATAATTCCTAACCCCCGTGCATCGTGTCCGTGTGCGTGTCGAATTCTTATTCCATATGTTACATATACATTGTGTTCCCCTCCGTGTCGGACAACCCCGACACAAAATTCTAAATCCAAAATTTCTCTTCGTCGACCCAGCACAGCCTGCCTCTCCACCGGTCGTCCCCACGTCGTCTCCGACCGCCCCCACCACTGCGGTCCAACCCATCACCACCACAATTGCTTCCCGGTCCCAGACGACCTCCTTCTCTCCGTCGCGCCTAGCCCATCACCACCATTAACAAACCCGACACCATCATCCCACTGCCACCACCATATTGGCCTCCTGACTCTACCACAAACACCCACACTGCCACCACAATCGGCCACTCCGACCGATAACCCACACACACGATCGCCGCCATCGCCATTGCCTACCACCACCTCCTCTCCTTCCAAACTCCCATCATCGATCACCTCCGCCACCAAGACCCGACGCTCTGCTACCATCCAACACCACCACGCCAAGCCTCAAAATTTTAGCCAAGCCCAAACTGTTAATACCCTCACACCACCGTCGCCGGTACCAGCCGCCGACGACACGCCAAAATAAAAATTTACTAAGGATAAATCTCATCGCCACCACATACCTCGTCCAATGCCTCCCTCCGACGCAGAGCCGCGCTTCCTCTTCCCCAACACGGTTGACCCCATCCCGCCACCGCCACCAGAGCCCTTTCCCGAGCACCGGACTACCTTGGTGAAACCTCCCGTGTCAGACCGTCGTGCCCGTCTCTGGCTGTGCTTTGCCGCGACCGCCTGATCAGATCTGTTAGTCCCGGAGCTTGATCAAAGATGGTAAAACAGATGCACCAAAGATCTACGATGATACAAATTCCAAATAACCCGATTACAATATGGAGGAGGAAAATAAAGAAGAGAAGATCTCTCGTTCTTCCTTGCAAATGTGTTGCAATTGGGACAGAACGAGTTACAATAATCTAGAGAGAGATGAGAAGAAGAACAATGCTGGGGTGTCAAAACACCGTTGCTCAAAGCAAGATTCGCCCCACACGATCTGCTTCCAGGAACCAGCAAGTTTGAAGAACTTGTGGAACGCTCGAAGTCACCTCTGTTCTGACTCCTCGGATGGACTTGCAATGGCGGCAGCAGCTCTCTCTCTCTCTCTTTCTCCTTTTCTGACTTGTATTTTTCGTGCTCACCACAAAGGAGGCCAGAAGAGAGTATTTATAGAGAGAGGGTGGAAACCCTGGCCGCCTCTTCAGTTATGGAAAGATTGAATCAAATCCCAAAAGATAGCAACGAGATTTAATTCAAATCCTACAAAGATAGGAACGAAATTAATTCAAATCCCACAAAGATATGATCTAAATTAATTTAAATCCCACAAAGATAGGATCTGATTTAATCGCATTGATTCAGTCTTTCCATAACTGACTTGTAATCTGCACAGTCAACGGATCCCTCCATGCGGCAGCAGCAGCAGCCTGACCGCATGAGCCTCATGGCCGCATGTACCACATGAGCCGCATGGACCGCATGAGCCGCATGGACCGCATGAACCGCATGTGCCGTATGAGCCGCATGTGCCGCATGTGCCGCATGAGCCGCATATGCCGCATGTGTCGTATGGTCCGTATGAGCCGCATGAGCCGCATGGCCGCATGAGCCGCATGGTCGTATGGCCGCATGGCCGCATGAGCCGCATGAGGCCGCATATGAGCCGCATAAGACCACATGGCCGCATATGAGCCGCATAAAGACCGCATGACTGCTGACGTGCTAAGTGCAAAGTGTGCCAACAAAATGCCACATTACGCCTCATGAGCCCATGAGCCCGAGTCCGAGTCCGAGTCGCTAAGCTCCTTTGGGGCTTAGCTCCAAATGGAATTAATCCAAGAGAATGACAAAAGCATTAATGCCTAATCCTTGGAGCCTTATTCTTACCTCCTAGTAAAATTACCCACATGGTTCCCTTCTTAGGGTCTCCATCCCATGTGCATCTCTCAACAACACACCCAAGTATATATGTTGAGATAACTCATGGTGCATTTCCGATGTGGGACTAAAATTTACAAGGCATGTTGAGAGCAAGCTCTCTCCATGTAAAGAAAGTACCAACAATCCCCCACATATCACAACATATATATGTGTCCAGGATTGAGCGTTCCCCACAGTAACTGTCCATTTTGCATTAGGATAGATGTCGCTGACGACTTGAATCTTCCTGCATGGGTTAAATAATAATGTGATACAAGAATGGACTACGCCTTGAATTCTGCACCACAATTATAATTCTTCCCACTCACAAAGTGTAGTTACGTGTGCTTCTGACTGCATATTAAAGGCCCTGTGCCAGCCTGGCTTCAGTGTATAATTTTGGGCGTCTACAAGTTTACCCTCAAGAGACGGCCTGATATCTCTTTCCATACACTATAGGTGAGTTCTTTATTAAAGAGATATGGCATGAAACCTTGCGCTTCCTTGCGGTGCTACGCCGCTATGACATGGCCTGAAGCCGAGGCATTACCCCTACCTGGGAACCTCATCGTAGTGTCATGCTACTGTAGCATAAGGTCACAAGCCTCGTTGTTGTGCCAAACTACCCAGCATGAAGCCTAAGGCTTCCTTGCGGTGTTACGCCGCAACGACATGGCTTGCAATGCCGAGGCTTTACCCCTACCTGGGTACCTCATCGTGGTGTCGTGCCACTGTAACATGGGGCCATCCTCCCCTTTGTAGTGCTGTCTACAACTCTTTAATTACGTCATACAGCATTGGGCTACCTGTCTATTTGCGGTGCTACGCCGCTATGACTTGGCTTGCAAAGCCGAAGCATTACCCCTACCTGGAAACCTCATGGTGGAGTTATCCCACTGTAGCATAGAGTTTCACTTCTTGTAGTGCTGCTCTACCGTGCTTCCTGTAAAGCACACCAGGCATTCACTCTGTCTGAGAACTCATTAAGGCGTTTAAGCCAACCTTCCACAGGATTTGTTTTTTTACGCAAAAAAATACATAGTAGACAACAGTGGTTATGGGTCCGTATCCCTTCCATGTTCCAGAGAACAAGTACCCACTGTTACCTGATAGTTTCCCAGTCAGTGATCCTCCTTTGAACCAAAAATTAGATGCCTAGTAGATTTCTCTTTGAACTAATAGCATAAAACTTTATGGTAGGATTACAAAGACACGCTATCAGAATGCCTTCAAGCCTATTTTACAAGCTGTGTCATCGACCAACTGGCGCTTGAGGCCCTTTGTGAACGGATCTGCCAGATTCTCCTGACTCCGAACATCAATCGCTGCAATTATACCTCTTTTGATAAGATCGTGTACTGCCCTGTGCTTCAACCATACAGTCCTCTTCTTCCCGTTGAAGAGGTCATTTGATGCCACCGCCGCAGTCGTCTGGTTGTCACAGCATATCGATATCGCCGGTATCTGAGCCCCAACCACTGAAAGATCATACATGAGCTCCCGAAGCCATTCTGCTTCATCTGCTGCAGTTTCAAGTGCATAGAATTCGGATTCCCTGGAGGAACGAGAGAGTATAGTCTGCTTCTTCGACTTCCATGATATAACAGCTCCATCCAAGGAAAAGACATATCCACCTGTGGATCTCTCGTTTTCCACCTCTGAACACCAGCTAGCATCACTGAAGCCTTCTACTACTGTCGGAAACCCGTTGTAGTACAGTGCATATGTCTGAGTCTTCTTGAGATATCTCATCACCGCTTCACAGCTTTCCAGTGCTCAACCCCTGGGTTGCTTGTGAACCGACTCAGCATTCCCACGGCGAAAGCTATGTCAGGCCTTGTGGCAGTCGTTGCGTACATCAAACTTCCGATAACGCTAGAATACTCCAGCTGCCTGACGCTTTCCCTTGAATTTGGCTTCAGCTTCTGATCACACCTGTATGGAGTATCGATCCCTGGAAGATCCTTATACCCATAGCGTGTGAGCATCTTCTCAATGTAGTGAGATTGTGACAGCGCTACTCCAGTGTCTGTCCGGATGATCTTTATGCCCAAGATGACATCTGCATCCCCCAAGTCCTTCATACTAAACTTGGTTGAGAGGAACTTCTTTGTCTCTGTGACACAGCCTATATCCGTACCTAGGATTATCATGTCGTCCACATACAGACAAACGATGACTCCTCTTCCATCAGCGAACTTTGTGTAAACACATTTGTCTGTCTCGCTGACTCTGTAGCCGTTTGACCTAATAACTTTGTCAAACTTCTCATGCCACATCTTGGGAGCTTGCTTCAAACCATACAATGATTTCACCAACTTGCAGACTTTGTCTTCAAGACCTTTGAAGACAAATCCATCTGGCTGTTGCATGTAAATCTCTTCGGTCAGCTCTCCATTCAGGAATGCGGTCTTTACATCCATCTGATGTATCACCAACTTATATATAGCTGCTAGAGCGATTAACATCCTGATGGTGGTCATCCGAGCTACTGGAGCGTATGTGTCAAAGTAGTCTATCCCCTGTTTCTAAGAAAATCCCTTGGCTACCAGCCTGGCCTTGAACTTGTCAATAGTTCCATCTGCCTTCATCTTCTTCTTGAAGATCCATTTACATCCGATGGACTTTTCTCCTTCAGGTAGATCTACCAACACCCATGTGTTATTGGAGGTGATAGAGCCAAACTTGTCATTCACTGCCTCCTTCCAAAAGATAGCATCTCTGGTCTTCATCGCCTCATCATAGGTAAGCGAATTTGCTTCCACATGATAGGTGACAAAGTCATCTCCGAAGTCTTTTGGTCTCCTCGCTCGCTTGGCTGAAAGCTCTGCGAGTTCTGGTACAAGAGTTGTTTCATCAACAACAGCTTCTTCTTGGACTACTGGCTCATATGAGATTTCAGTCTCATTTGCACCTACATCATTTTTCGGAATGTCCGAAAGAACAATGTTTTTGTCTTTTGCAAACTTGTCTTCAAAGTATTCAGCATCGCGAGATTCGATGATATGATTTGACTCAATATCAAGAAATCTCCGAGCATCACTCTTCTCGACATACCCCAAGAAGATCGCCTTCGTAGTCCTTGTCCCTAGCTTCTGAATCTTCAGATCTGGAAGCTTCACATACGCCAGACACCCCCACACTCGAATGACATTCAAGTTTGGTCTGACTTTGAACCAGAGTTCATGAGGAGTTACGTCTGAAGTTGCATACGGCACTCTATTTAGAATAAAAGTGGCCGTCAATGCAGCTTCTCTCCAGTAGCATTTAGGAAGACCCGCGGTTAGCAGCATTGAGTTCATCATTTCTGTCAACGTTCTATTCTTCCTCTCCGCTACTCCATTAGATTGAGGAGAATATGGAGCAGTAGTCTCGTATATGATTCCATGTTCTTTGCAGAATGATGCGAATTCATGAGACCTGTACTCCCCACCTCGATCACTTCTCAACCTCTTGAGTTGTTGTCCAGTCTGCCGTTCAGCTTCGGCCCTGAACTCTCTGAACTTCTCGAAGGCTTCGTCTTTAGATTTGAGCAGGTAGACGAACGTGTATTTTGAGAAGTCGTCGATGAAGGTTATGAAATACTTCATCCCGGCCTTCGTGGAGAAATGTTTGAAGTCACAGATATCGGAGTGTACCAACTCCAGAAGATCTGTGCTTCGATTGACCCGATGAAAGGGTTTTTTTGTGATCTTCGTCTGAGCACACACTTCACACTTCTCCACCTTGCCCCCATATTTGGAGATAAGTCCTAGACTAGACATTTTGTTAATTCTTTTACAATAAACATGTCCTAGTCTATTATGCCACAACTCAAGAGAATAATCAGAAAATGCAACTGCATTAATGTCATCAAACTGGTTGACAAGCTGAATTTTAAACATTCCTTCGGTTAGATAAGCCTTCCCGAAGTATGTTCCCTTCTTGGACATCACCATCTGACCAGCATTGATATCCATCCTCAAGCCTGCGTTGCAGAGCAGGCTCCCATAGATCAGGTTCTTTGCAATCGCCAGAACATGCTTCACACCTTGAAGCGTCAGAGTGTTCCCAGAAGTGAGTTTCAGTTCCACGGTCCCGATCCCCAGAACTTCAGTTTAGGCCTGGTTCGCCATGACAACCTTCTCAGATATCGGCTGGTACGTGACGAACCATTCCTTGCCAGAACAGACATGGCAAGTCGTACCAGTGTCTATCCACCAGTCAGAGTCAACCCCCACAGTTGTGACCTGTCCGATCATAGCAACAATGTTAGAAACCAATGAAACCTTATTAGGCTCACCTTTCTCTGATTGTTTAGGCTTAGATCTGCATTCACTCTTGAAGTGACCTTTCTTGCCACAATTGTAACAAGTCACGTGGGACTTAGTCTTCTGTTGCTTGAAAGAAGGACCCTTCACTTTCAGATTAGTAAAGTCCTTCTTCTTGGGATGAGAAGCCGTATGCTTCCCCTTGGGATCTCTCGTCTGCACAAGATTGGCTTTAGCCAATTGTTTGGACAGAGTGTCCACCTTCTGTTGGGAACGCATCTCGTCCTCAACATGGATCTCTTGAAGTAGATCTCCCAAGCTAATGTCTAGCTTCTTTCTGTGCATCCTTGCATAGAAGGTACTCCATCCAGCAGGAAGTTTTGAGACGATCCCTCCGACGACAAACTTGTCGGGAAGGGGCATCTCTTCGTCTTCCAGTTTCTGACGCAGCTTCAAAAATTCCTTCACTTGTGGCAACATGGACTTTTCGTCCTCAAAGAGCAATTTGTGATATTTTTCAACCACAAACATTTTGCTCCTGTTCTTGTCTTCTTCATACAGATTTTCCACAGACTCCCATATGTCTCTGGCAAGTTCCTTCTTCGAGTAGGATTCTGCCAGGGAGTCCTCCATAGCATTCAGGATGAGAAGCCTGCAGATGCTATTTTCCTTTCTCCACTTGGCCTGGAGTTTGGTAGCCGCGTTGATTGCGGCAGTAGATCCAGTGTCTGGAACAGAGGGTTCTTCCTCCAACAAAACATGATCAACGTCTTTCAGTTGAAGAGTTAGGTAAACCTTTCTCTTCCAGACTTGATAATGCTCTCCATCGAACTTTTCCAACTTGCAGAAGTCCGATTGGAGGAGCGAAGCATTAATGTTTTCCATCTACACGGATCTTGCTTTGAGATTGTTAGTCCCGGGGCTTGATCAAAGATGGTAAAATAGATGCACCAAAGATCTACGATGATACAAATTCCAAATAACCCGATTACAATATGGAGGAGGAAAATAAAGAAGAGAAGATCTCTCGTTCTTCCTTGCAAACGTGTTACAATTGGGACAGAACGAGTTACAATAATCTAGAGAGAGATGAGAAGAAGAACAATGCTGGGGTGTCAAAACACCGTTGCTCAAAGCAAGATTCGCCCCACACGATCTGCTTCCAGGAACCAGCAAGTTTGAAGAACTTGTGGAACGCTCAAAGTCACCTCTGTTCTGACTCCTCGGATGGACTTGCAATGGCGGCAGCAGCTCTCTCTCTCTCTTTCTCCTTTTCTGACTTGTATTTTTCGTACTCACCACAAAGGAGGCCAGAAGAGAGTATTTATAGAGAGAGGGTGGAAACCCTAGCCGCCTCTTCAGTTATGGAAAGATTGAATCAAATCCCAAAAGATAGCAACGAGATTTAATTCAAATCCCACAAAGATAGGAACGAAATTAATTCAAATCCCACAAAGATAGGATCTGAATTAATTCAAATCCCACAAAGATAGGATCTGATTTAATCGCATTGATTCAGCCTTTCCATAACTGACTTGTAATCTGCACAGTCAGCGGATCCCTCCATACGGCAGCAGCAGCAGCCTGGCCGCATGAGCCTCATGGCCGCATGTACCACATGAACCGCATGGACCGCATGGATCGCATGTGCCGCATGAGCCGCATGTGCCGCATGTGCCGCATGGTCCGCATGGTCCGCATGAGCCGCATGAGCCGTATGGTCGCATAGCCGCATGAGCCGCATAAGGTCGCATATGAGCCGCATAAAGACCGCATGACTGCTGACGTGCTAAGTGCAAAGTACGCCAACAAAATGCCACATTACGCCTCATGAGCCCATGAGCCCGAGTCCGAGTCCGAGTCCGAGTCCGAGTCGCTAAGCCCCTTTAGGGCTTAGCTCCAAATGGAATTAATCCAAGAGAATGACAAAAGCATTAATGCTTAATCCTTGGAGCCTTATTCTTACCTCCTAGTAAAATCACCCACATGGTTCCCTCCTTAGGGTCACCACCCCATGTGCATCTCTCAACAACACACCCAAGTATATATGTTGAGATAACTCATAGGGCATTTCCGATGTGGGACTAAAATTTATAAGGCATGTTGAGAGCAAGCTCTCTCCATGTAAAGAAAGCACCAACAAGATCCGGCGTCGTGACCCGCTTCCTCCAGATTTTGCAGCCGCCGAAATCCTCCGCCGCTGGCCGACCCGACCTCGGCGAACCACACGACCAATACCTACCCCCACGAACCGCTGCCCTCCTCTGCTGGTGGATACGCTGCCCGACGCGACCCGCGCCGAGCCCGTGCGGCCAATCGAAGTCGACCGCTCCGCCAGATCCACCCACCGCCGCCCGGCGCCGGCGACTCCACTCTGATCCCCCGCGTCCGCCGCGGCCAGCACCACCGCAGCACTCAGGTCCCCTCCGCTCTTCTCCTTCCCCTTCCTCACCCGCCTGCCGGTCTTCCGCTCTCCGCCCCGCCTTCAGATGAGCCTGCCCCGCCGCCGGCCGACGACATCCGCTCCCCCTTCTCTTTTTCCCCTTTCCTTCACCTCTCTCTCTCCTCATTTCTATAAAAGGAGCGAGCAGCCACCATATTCATTATTTTTTTTTGTTTTTTGTGTTTTGTTTGTTTGTTTATTAATTGTTGTTATTATTATTATTATTAGTATTATTATTATTATTATTAAGTTATTTTATTTTTATTATAATTATTATAAGTATTACTATAATTATTATTAAAGATATTTGTAGGTATGTATTATGTAGGTACATTATTAAATTGATTTTTGTAAAAATATATAAATTACTTTAGGTTGTTGTTATTATTATTACTACTTTATTTTTACTATTTATTATTTTTATTATTTTGGTTGCTAATGGCAATAGATACATGAAAATTTTGTTTGTTATTTTTTTGTATATAGTAAATATTCCTAAATTATTTTGGTAGCAAAAATATAGCATTGGAATTTCAAATTTAGGATTTGGCTTCTACATATATTATTGTAGTATTTTTAGTCCATTTTATATATATTTTACTTAAAATTTTATTATGAGTGTTAGCCCTAAAATAATTTATTAGGATTTCAAAACCTATTATATTCTTCAAAGTATTATCTAAAAATGATGCTTTAAATAGTTATAAATATTTCTCAATTTTTGAATAGTCAATAAAAGTATAGAATTTTTATCAAGATTTTAATTTTACAGAATATGTTTCTTAGCCTTAAATAAATTTTATAATAGTATGTTGTTTCACTTAAAATATTTTTGATTTATAAAATATGGGTTTCAGCATAGAATATTATGTTGACAAAACTTACAGTTTTGCCTTAAATGACTTTCGATTTTTCGAGTATTTGTTTGAAAGCATATTTTGACTAATAATTTATATTTCAAATATTATAAAATATTTTCTAAAATTACAAATATTATTTGACTTCCTTCGATTTTTCTCCATCTCATGATTTAAGTCCATTATTCCTATTCCTCGCCAATTCTGTACTACTTCCTGTCGACCCTGACCCATTTGACCGTTCTGGACCCAAGGGAACTGTCCATGCCACCATCAGAAGTCACCATGCATAGTTGTTGCACTGAAATCAGATATTATGCCAACTTGATCAATACAGCACACCAGGAGTCCTACCAGGCAAGACACCTTGCCTTTACTGTTTAATTTCTTGCTCAACATCATGCATATTTTATTTCTTATAAGTTGTTCTTTCAAAACCATATGTAGTTGCAAATTACTATACTTTAGTTTTTCTTTATGCATTTGGCCTAGAGTTAAGGGACCACCTTTGTTTGTGCCGTATTCATTGGCCGACACTTGTGTGCCACGATGTCACGTGTCTCATATAGATTCGGACTTGCGTACCGACCGTACATCGGTGCGTACAGGACGAGCGTTAGGATATAACTGCTAATATAATTGCCTAGAAGACTTAGCGGTTATTAAAAATATCGTGGTGTGGATTCAGCACGAGTAGTGCATGGAGAGGGGAAGACAGTTATTAGGCGCAGGGGCTTTCACACATTTACTTTCCTCTAGCTGCCATTTGTGACTCAGCCGAGAGCTAGTGCGCCGTGCATTTATTTACTTTTCTCTAGATGCCACTAGTTCCTCGGTTGAAACACAAATATGCCGTGCATTTACTTTCCTCTAGCTGCCGTTAGTGACTCACCCGAGAGACTAGTATGCCGTGCATTTATTTATTTTCCTCTAGATGCCACTAGTGCCTCGGTTGAAACGCTAACGCGCCATGTTTCTAGTCTCGAGAGCCCTTGTGTGGAACGTTGTCTTCAAAATGTATTTTCACATAGAATGGTTAAGGACCTTTATTTGTAGTCACATATACTTTTCTGTTGATCTTTATTTATTCTGTTATTGGCATGATATTATGTGTCTTGTTACGTCCCTCTTAGGACCTGGTTATCTCGCCAGGTGTGTGCTTTTGTTTCTCACAGGTGTTCTAGCTCTAGCCATGACCATCTCCATCTCTTCGAGGATGATTGCGCTTGGATCGTCTTCGCTTCACTCGCCAAACTTATTTCATTTTTCGTGTATTTTTTTCTTACTTGTTGGTAGTGGATTTGTCTCCGCCCAACATATTGTATAAAGACTTTTCATAGTTGGTATTATGATATCTTTATTTCCCTTAAATTTGTGGATAAGATTAGTTATTGTGGTTTCTACTGCATTTTACAGCTTATGTATACATACGAGGCCCATGTATTCGTATGTATAGAACTGGCATGTCTTCGTTCCTAGTCCTACATATTTTAGGACTGGGGCGTTACATAATCTGTGCATGCGGACAACTCATGCCATGGCCGCAGACCCTGGCATCAACGTCAGAGACTGGAGGTTCCTATTCATCGACTTTGTTGTCTATGAAATCCTCCCGGAAGACCCGAAGGAGGCAGTCTAAGTTAGAAGGCGCTCCCTCCGGTTCTATTACGATACAGCCTCCAAAATGCTGTACCGGCGCTCCTACGACGAACTTCTCCTCCGATGTCTATCTAACGAAGAAGCCACCGAAGCTCTTCGAGAAGCTCATGACGGAACATGCGAAGCTCATCAACCAGGTCCTAAGCTACAAGACCAACTCCGACGTATGGGCTATTACTGGCCCACCATGATGGCCGACGCTATCAAGTATGCAAAGAAGTGTCATGCTTGTCAGTTGCACGCCGACTTCATCCACAGACCATCAGAGCCTCTACACTCGACGGTTGCCTCTTAGCCATTTGAAGACTGGGACATGGATATAGTGGGGCTTGTCACTCCTCCTTCGTCAAGGGGACACCGTTTTATTCTGGCAATCACCGACTATTTCTCTAAATGGGCGAAAGTAGTACCTCTCACAGAGGTAAAAAGCTCAAAAGTGATCAGCTTCATCAAGCATCACGTCATCTACCGTTTCGGATTACCACGAAGGATTATCTACGACAATGGCCCGTAATTCATCAGTCATGCGTTCAGTAGGTTCTGCGACAAGAACCGTATCCAGAATGTGGCATCAACCGCTTACAATCCGGCAGCGAATGGATTGGCCGAAGCTTTTAAAAAGACCAACGTCAAGCTACTCAAAAAGGTTGTGTCATCCAACAAGCGCGACTGGGACGAGAAGCTCGACAAATGCCTTTGGGCCTATCGCACAACGGTACGGACCCCGACGGGCAACACACCATTCTCCCTGGTTTACAGAAGTGAAGCAGTACTACCTCTAGAGATTTAAATACCCTCCCTAATGTCACGCCCCAGAACCAAAATACTGGAGAGCGGGGGCGGACATAGCCAGCTACGTATAATGAAATGGAATCCATCTCACTATACGGTCACGGCTGTCTAGAAATATGAGGATTTATCTACAAGCCATCAGTCTCTTAAGGTCAATAACAAGCCTAATGTCCCAATCTCAACGAGTAATGATAGTAACAAGATATCATATCACCAAATATACAATTGTAAGGCGTTCCAAACATTACATATCCAGATGATCATGAAGCTAGTCGTACAAAATGTATGGACTAGCAAGAGTTAAGTCATACATGATCAACCTCGAGTTGCCAATCATGTTTACAGCCCGTAGGCAGACAGAAAGTAAAGTGCATCGAGCTAACAGGTGCTCGTCGGCTAAATACCTCAAAAGAATAATGTACAATTATAGTGGGAGAACAAAAGAAACCCACTCGTTGCCAGGATTCCCTCTAGTAGTCACCATCTGGCTGGAAAGCAGGTAGATCCTTTGCTGCTGCTCCGGTATCTGGCCATACAAAACCAGCTGGGTCAGACCCCAGAAAGAGCAAGTACCACAAAGGAGGCTTCACTTAGGAACCCAAAACCAGCAATTAGCACAATAATAATAAGGTAATAAAAATAGGAATTAAGGAAAAACATAACAGGTGATATACGATGAGATAACCATGGGACTATTCAGATAACCAGGTTACAACCCGTAAACCAAACAAGGACCGGGGTTGTAACCCTTCGTCTGAACGGAACTTGGATTCTCCCACCATTTATCGGCAAAATATAAGAAAATCATGACAGGTAGCAATTCTTGTGCAGGAATCAAGACAAAACTAGACGGTTATTCTCATACGATCAATCACGGCCAAGCAATAAATACGGCTTGCTACTTTAACTAACTAGGGTTATCACAGGCCTAGTTACTAGCAAGATGCAATGAGAATTCCAAGTCCGGTTACCTGTTTGTTACTACCTGAGTGATCCCAACAAGAAAAGGAAAAAATTACAGGATATAGCAGACACACTGTAGTAAGATACATGTGTCCTAAGGTACCACACTCGACGGCGGGCTGGAAGTGCGCTCATTTCGACGGATAGCAACAAATTTCATGTATATATATAAGGCCGGGACCAAAGGGGCAACAGGTAACTGGGGAATTCTCCATGAACTATTTGATCCATCTAGTCATTAACCTAGCCAGATTTAGTATGAATCCCTGACCGTGGGAAACCAGGGATTCATGTCCTAGACATGATGCGAGACAAGACGGGTTGTTTACACAAGCACATTCAATACAATCACCCACGGTGTCAAGAATTCACTTAGCATGTCAAGTTAGCCGTCGCAACAGCGTTAAGTTATCAAGTCATGCTACAAGTCAGGAGTGTGCCGCCACGGGCCACTATCAAGTTATCAAGTCACAAGGATTAATTACAAGTTACAAGTTAGGTGTGCACCCCACTGGGTCACTAGCAAGGAGATCAGAGAATACCAGGATCATAATCCACAGAAAATCCCGAGAACCGTACTAGTCATAAACAATTACTTGAAAATCGTGTTAGACCGTGTCGGGTCAAGATAGTCGTGCTGTGTTGAACAGATCTCAGGAAAAACCCAATCCACAAAAGAGAAACCAAATCGAGAAATAAAACCAATACTCCAAGAGCCAATGGGTTAAGCAAGGGGTCAGGGTGCAGCGTACGCGCAAGAGCACGCACGCAGGGGAGCAGCGTTCGCGTAAAAGCACGCACACAGGGGAGCAGCGTACGCGTAAAAGCACGCACACAGGGGAGCAGCGTACGCGTAAAAGCACGCACGCAGGGAGCAGCGTACGCGTAAAAGCACGCACGCAGGGGAGCTGCGTACGCGTAAAAACACGCACGCAGGAGAGCTGCGTACGCATAAAAGCACGCACGCAGGGGAGCTGCGTACGCACAAAAGCACGCACACAGGGAGCAGCGTACGCACAAAAGCACGCACACAAGGAGCTGCGTACGCACAAAAGCACGCCCGCAGGGGAGCTGCGTACGCACAAGGGCACGCACGCAGGAGAGCTGCGTACGCACAAGAGCACGCACGCAGGAGAGCTGTGTACGCGTAAAAACACGCACGCAGGGGCTTCTTTTCCATGGCTGAGAAGAGGCTCCAATGGTTCCCAAAACTTCAGATCATCACAACTTGGCCATCCGAACTCCAAATCCGGATTTCCAAAGTTCCAACTAGGGTGAAATAGAATTCTCTTCCACATGAAAACATCAAAACCCATAAAAATCTAACTTAAATAGATCAAAACCATGTAAAACCAAAAATAGGGAAAACTTAGATTTAGAACAATGGAGACTCCAAATCACAAAATACCAAGTTCTAATGTTGATCACCATGTCCTAATCTAGCAAATAGACAAATAAAAGAGGGTTCTCATGTGATGGCAAGGTGCACTTGCCTATGGGTTGGTGTTGTGTAGAGGAAGGAGAAGAGTGTTGTGTAGAGGAAGGAGAAGAAGAATTTAATGGAGGTTTATGAGGAGAGAGAAAAGGTTGGTAGAGTTTTAAAGAGGGTAGGATGTGGTGTGTTGAGGGTGGAGCATAGGCTAAGGTGTTCCAATACACATTAAACCAAACCAACCCAAACCAATTAAAACCGAGCCATGACAAAACCCAAAATACGAGAAATACCAAAATTCTACCAGTTAAAAAAAATAAAAATACATGCCAAAATCCAGATACGAGTATAAATACGAAATACGGGAAATACGGAAAATGAGGGTGACACCTACGGGTGGCGATCACAAATCAGTTGACGGAAGAAGACAATCAACGTTGTCGTCTGTAAGAGTTGGAAGCACTGGACGAAAAATTTCTCTTGGCTCAACAGCGCATCGAACTTTATCAAGCCCGTATATCACAGGCTTTCAACAAAAGAGTCCGACAGAGGACTTTCCAAGTGGGCGACTTGGTTCTGGCAGTCAGGAGACCGATGGTGATGACCCACAAAACACCAAAAAAGTTCAAACCCAAATGGGAAAGACCATTCATCATAGAGACGGTATACTCAAACGGTGCTTATCGTCTCGCTCGAGCTAATGGGGACCTGTTCATGATGTCTATCAACGGCAAGTTCCTAAAAAAGTACTATTCTTGACCTCCGTCGAGAACGTACTACCTCTCCCCAGAGAGAGGACTGGTGAACTTGACCAAACCAAGTTCACACCCCTTCTTTGATAAATCATATGCTTCTGGAACCCAGCCGTTTTGTTGCATTCTATCCCCAGTAGAGGGAAAACCATGTCCACATCACCTCTGAGTTGCCTCTCTACACCTCATCAAGCAGGATCCTGCATCGTGTAAGATCATGCTTAAAGCAATGTTTACCACGTCCACATCTCCTCTGAGTAAACATTCCGTACAACAATCCTTGTGTTGTTGCACCATAGAACATCCACGTCCATATTACCTCTGAGTTGTTCTATAAACCCCACAGAGTTCACTCCTACCATGTTCATATTACCTCTGAGTAGGAAAACTCCACCATTTTAGCCCATATTTACCATGTCCACCTTACCTCTGAGCAAATATGTTGGCCCTCTCTCTCAAACTTATCATCCGTACCTAAAACCAAGGTACGCCAAGGGTGATAAGTTCACAAAATTTTAGTTCGTCACAAAAAATGAATAAAGCAAGAGTTCTTTATTTTATTTTTTTTCATCCAACAAAAATTACATCGGCATTGGAATGGAACAAAAGCAAAAGCTACATCTCCGAAAGGGAACAAAGATCAAAGACACTAAAAAGGAAAATCGACTTTAGCCTCAACAAAGACCACAAGTCAGACGATGAACCCCTACAGTCAGGGATCGTAGTTACGTTGAGGCATGTACCACTTCCTCAGCCATTTCGCATATGAAGGCTCGAACTGGTTGAGGTCCTCTTCAGAGACAGGAGTGTCAGCACTCCCGGTACTGCTACCATCCGGCGCTAGTTCTTCCTTAACGATGGCTTCGACTTTCGGAATTACTTCCTCGTTAAATGGTTGTCGGTTCTTCCTTTCAACTTTGGGAGTCACCTCCTCCTTAATGTACACCTCTCGTTTGACAAAAGGAAGCGGTGTCTCCTTATTTACAAAGGCCTCTGTCTTTGGCGTGGAATCTACAAACAGGACCAAATGGAGAAGTCAGCATGCACCAAAGGCACATTAGCAACCTGACGCAACATCGAGGTCGAAACCCATGCTTACAGATCAGATCCTAGCTTTGGCGTATCATCAGGACCTAAGTCCATGCACGTCAGCTAAAAGGCTTCGGCGCATCATCACCACAAAAGTCCATACGCGTCAGCCAAAACACATCGACATGAGGCAACTCATCTGCAGTCGGGTCACTCCAACATCACTGCAACAATGACCAAGGCAAGAAACACCCACCGAACACCTCCGGGTGAACGTCGGCGTGTGTCGCCAAAACGACGGGGGCGTCCTCCACGTCAACCTCCATAGGCTCCTTGCCTCGGCCCCTTCCTCGGCCAGCAGCACCACGGGGAGTCTTGAGAGCCATTTTTCGAAAGGACTAAATGTTCTCGAAGAAGAAGGAGAAAAGAGCTCTGAGGAAGAAGAAAGCTTTGGCAGAAAGTAGAAGACTCTCTCTCCTCACAGCCGCCTATTTATAGGCTTGGCCTCGCGTGTAAACCGATGAGGCGTGACATCAGCAATCATTCGCTTCGGGTCTCGTGAAACCGATGGCTGCTTATCATCAAAAGATCATCAATAATCTTTCCTGATATCGAGGCGTTATCTCTTCAGAAGAAGCATGCGCCCTAGCGGCATGCGCCTAAGCAACAAGCGTCCCCACAGTGATGCGCAGAACGACTATACGCTAAGAAGAACCATGCGCCTAGGCGAAGGGCATGCGCCCAGAGTCGTTACTTCCCATGCTTCTTGTTCAAAGTCTTCCAAAACTTGACATAAAATTTTAAAAACTTTAAAGGGGGTCTTGTAGAAGCATGAAATTTCATGCCAAAGTCCCTATGCGCCATAAATTCTCATGCGCCCCACACTGATATATGCCAGAATGGACAAGAGTACTCGGTGCAGCAGAACACAAACAAAGTATAAGACATCAAAAAATTAGGCTTTTACTTCATATGAAAGCCTATTACATGTCTAATCTCTTTACAAAGAAGAATTCCTTTACAACAGAGAAGGAAATCCTAAAAAAACTACAGCCAGACGCATCACTTGTCAGGCGCATCATTCAAGTGCTACAGCCAGGCGCATCATTCCAACATCTCACGTAGGCGCATCCCCGTGCACAGTCAGAGCAAATCACTTTTGTTAAAACTGCTTCGAATAATGAGTTCGGCGGTTCGCCAGAGCAGGGGACCAGCCGAGTTCATCTCCATTTTGGAAAGACAAGTAAAGAATGGAAAATAGCTACCCTTCATACGGCAATTTATACAAACTGGGCAGCCCACAGCCGTGCGCCAAGTGGAAGGCTCTCCGACTTTCGTGCAACGAATTTACATTCATGGCAATGAACTTGTCTCTTCGTATTCTGCTAAAAACAAGACAGTCATTAACGCCTAGAAGAACTCAACAGATGGGCCAAAGAGGATGCGACACATGACAGATGCACCGTCGACATCATGCGCCCCTACTGATGCGCCCAGTGGGATATAGACCCATGCGCCCAAATCGGAGCTAACCGATGCACCCTCTTCAAACTTATCACCATCAAGCATTTAATGCTGAAAGACAAAGACGGCAACGCATTCCAAGAACCGTCCAAACAGCAGCCCTTTACAGAAAACGAAGAGCTGCTGATGTCAGCACCATCATTACACCTTGGGTCGGCAACAACTGCCACGTGGCCGACCGATCTTTCGTATGTGCCTCGTGGCCATGCGCCCAGAAGACGGCGTGCGCCCCAGTAGTCATACGCCCCCTCAGCTCACTTCTGATCTCAAGCAACAGAAGACTAAGCTCTGCATGCGCCTCAAAAGCCATGCGCCTGGACTTGCTCATGGCTCCTAAAAATCATGAGACCAAGTTGCCTTCCCTGCGCCTGATCCTAGGTGCACCCTGATGCGAAGCTCTGCATGCGCCTCAAAAGCCATGCGCTCCGACTTATCTATGATGACTAAAAATCATAGGACTAAGTCGCCTCCATGTGTCCGATCCTAGGTGCACCCTGACAGATCACTCTCCTCCAAAATCGAGATCTTTGAGCCACAGGCATACGCCACGTGTCCTTTGACTCAGTTCTATTCAAAGAATGGGTGCTAACCACCCAAGATCTCAACAACAACCAAATCTCAGCAACTGCCACGTGTCAGCTCCTCCGCAGTCCGACGAAGCAGTTCGAGCAGATTCCACTACAACTCAGGATGCATCATCCATGCATCCCCGCCAGCATCAGCTACGTGGCGTATCCATGTCCAGGCGTATCCGATATATGCGTGCGTGAGCAGCCAGCCTGCTATCTATAAATAGAAGTATCACTCCTTCATGAGACATACACACAGACAGAGAGAGATATATATACAGACAGACTGTTATATCCACATATAGAGGCCAGAAGAGACACTCAACATCCACTTCTCCTCGCAACGCTCCGGCATCCAGAGCAACCCAGACATTCAGAGAGTTCAAGATCGTCGTCAGATCGTCAACGGAGTCAACGTATTACCACTCGCTCCATCGACACAGTGCCCAGATAAAAACAAAAGTGTACTCCTATGATTACATCTAAGTCATACATTGTACTCTGTTCTGTTTGTAATTAAAAACATCAATCCCAAAGAGTTTTAATGGCAAACAGGTAGAACATCTTGTTTCTTCTCTCCATATGTCTTTTAAAAAGCCTTTCTACAAATTTCAAATTCTGAGAACGAAATTTAAATAAGGAGGGTAGAGTGTAATAACAATTTTACGTAACACGGTTTATTAAAAAAAATAAAAACAAATTATAATAAGTATTCTTGTATTTATATATATTTAAAATAATTTTTCATATTTTATATCTTAAGAATGAGGTGTTACGTACTCGGTTCATTGTATTCTGGAAGCGGAGCGTTATATAAATCTATTTGATTGCATGTAAACGATCTTGCAGAATTTACAAATTTATTATTCGGAATGTTGTAATTAGCATACATGGTTGCAACGTTTATTGCTAATTGGAGATCAATTGTTCTGTTATGATTTATTACAATGAATAAAGAGATAATCATTAGAAATGATTTAAATGATGTTACATTTGTTAGGGGCTGTTTGGTTAGCTGGGGGTGGGAGTGAAAGTGGCACTTTCAGTGAAAGTGTTCGTCCACCTCCGCACCTCTGACGTTTGGTTGGACGCAGTAACCGTGCGGTAAGTGTCAAATCGCTGCAACCGCGCGGTAAGTGGTCTTTGTTATTTTTCAAGGTTGAGTTGCAGTCAAAAATTGCTGCAACTGCGCAGAAGTGCCACTTTCATTCCCACCCCCAGCTAACCAAAATTGCTGCAACTACGGTGGAGGAGGCCATGGAGGAGAGGCTGACGGCGGCGGTGGAGAGGGGTTGTGGCGGTGGTCGAGGAGGAGGAGGAGGAGGAGAAGGAGAAGGAGAAGGAGATCGGAAGAGAGAGAGAGAGAGAGAGAGAGAGAGAGAGAGAGAGAGTTGTAAAGGGAGGAGGGGGAGAGAGATGTATGATGTTATAAAGCTGTTGCTTCTTCTTTGCTTCTTCTTTTTTTTTCATGTGTACACGTGGCACTTCATCATCCTCAACTAAAATAGTAAATTATTAATAGCAAATTATAGTAATTAATTTAATTATGATAGTTAATATATTTTTTTATTTAATTATGGTAATTAATATTTTTCAGTTAATTTTGGTAACTAATTTAATTATGGGTTACCAACATCCACTTTCAACAATCTTCTAAACAATCGAACTCCTATTTTTTTCACTTTCAACAACCATCAAACAACGAACTCATTTTTTTTCCAATAAAAAATACTATCCAAACATATTTTGGAAAGTGCTATTTGCTGCAAGTTCATTGAAACTCAACTTGCTGCAAGTAATATTTTTACACTTTCAAAGAGTTACGTCTATCCAACGATTGCAACTAAGTGGTCCATTTTGACCCGAGAAAAAAATATTGAGGTAGTTGAAGGAATTGAAATTGCATCATTTTGGTCGGACTGACCGGATGGGTTTGTACATAAAAGGATGCATGTTAGGTTTGTACATAAGAGGCAACTGACGGAGCAGGCTCATATAAGGATGCATGTTAGGATTGTACATAAAATTATTTTTATTATTTTTATTATTATTATTATTATTATTATTATTATTATTATTATTATTATTTTGTTGAGATCAAGATTGATTTCATGACCTTTCTTTAGAGCATCAATAGTAGATGGAACTAAAAATGCATTTTGAGACCCAAATTTATAACAATAGAATAAATGTAGATGAGTTTGGTTTGTATGTGAATAATAAATAAATAAATCTTGATGTCCAAATAAGATGAATGGATATAGACCAATGCATGATCTTTCTCTGTTTTTCAAAAAATATATATATATATAAAATCTACAAGTTTGAAATTGTGACTCAAAATTGAGCCTTATTATTCTACAAAATGAGTTCCTACAGTCTGAATGTAGAAATCATGAGGCCTATACTATAGTTCATGTAGCTGGAATAGAACCATCATTGGACTCCAATTGAATCTTACTATTTTACAAAATGTACTCCTACATTCTAAATCTAGAATCTAGAAATTGGGATAGCCTTCCTATTGATGCTCTTATTACACACTTGCTCCTACTGCTGGACCACCTCTGGCATATTATTAATTCATTCATTCATTGTCATTAACAATTTGGTAAATATATTTGCTTTTTTGAAATTTAAAAGCCATTGGCTCATTAATAAAGTCCATTTCAGATATATATTTTTGTAGAAGAATACTTGAATTTGATTTATTAGCAAACCGTGGTTACTTGTAAATTTCACAAAAGTAATGAATATTTACCAAAGTACTTGTGAATTCGATGAACCCATAGATGATTGGAAATAAAATATTCAGCGGAAAGTGATATGTAACAATGATAACATACCTAATTTTCTTTTTTTCCTTATATATGTTTACACCCAACTGTTGGTTGTAATTAAGAATTGATGACACAAGGACATAAGGTTGATGAGCTTCCAATCTGGTGGGACCGTGGGTGCATATTTTTCATTCATCACTCTTTCAAATTCAATGAAACTGGCATAGTGTACTGACCACATGGAAGATTTGAATAATCAAATATATAGAGGTCATACAAAAGTTTAGCTAGTAATTATTCGGACACAAAATGACAAAGAATGTGAAATGAGAGATGTATAAATGTTCTTTCTTTTTTTCAACCATCAAAAATTAGGATCCACAAGTATAATTATCACATATTATCTTTATTCAACATTTTATAAGAATTAATTGTACAAATAGTGTCTGAAGAATGTCATGTTCGTCATTTTGGTGATCGGTTTTTTGATTAATTTGATATCTAAACTTTACATTTTGATTTAAAGAATGTCTGAACTAGCTTTCATTAGTATTTTGGATATGAATCGTTAAAAATGGACATGTGATGGTCACGTGTCTTATTTTTGAAATTATTTTTGTCGTGATTAGTCGATACGTCGGCTATAATTGATTGTAGAGCTGTCATTTTGTACTCGACAAAAGCTATTTGCTTATTTAGAATTTCTTCGAACACCAGTATTCTTAATCGAAAAACAAAAATACGACAAAATAACTATAAAAAAATAAGACATGTGGCCATCATGTGCCATGTCCATTTTTATCGATTTTCATCCAAAATACCAACGGAATCTAGTTCAGACACTATTTAAACCAAAATGCAAAGCTTGAATATCAAATTAACCCAAAAAAAAAGTTTGATCACCAAAACGGCAACCACTACACTCTCCAGACACCATTTGAATAATTAACTCTTATTTTAAAGTAAATTTGTAAATACTTTTTTAGTTTTAACTACTAATTAATTTGATTAGTTTTATTACTTCGATCACCGAGTTGAGCTGACTCTTGTGTCAGCGAGGAGAGGTATAATCTCTTTGACTAGGTGGACGGTCTCGGAATCGAACCGCGGAGGAGGTATGGATGTGTGTTATATGAAAGTTGAGAGCAATGAGTCCAAATGACATGCAACTCAGCTTGCACAAAATTTCGTGCGGCATCACAAAAAAAAAAAACTAATTTGATAGTAGTGATAATAATTGAATAGGAAAATTAAAAAATAAAAATATATTCTAGTGGGTGAATGGTCTCTATGAATAAAGGGTATTGGTTTCTTGCCACCCACATATATTACAAAGAAGTCTCCATTTTTCTCGCCATTGAGTTTTCGGCCGGCCGGCAGCCGCACCCCCCCCCCCCCCCCAACGGACCATGGCCAGCCCGAGAGCGCCGCTACTGAGCAAGAGCTCGTCGTCGGTATCAGAAGGCGGCGACATAGGCCGGATAAGGAGCTTGGGCGATTTCTGGAGGGAGTTCGGCGCGGAGTCGAAGAAGCTGTGGTACTTGGCGGCCCCCGCCATCTTCACCTCCGTGTGCCAGTACTCCCTCGGCGCCGTCACGCAGATGCTCGTCGGCCAGGTCGGCACGCTCGAGCTCGCTGCCGTCTCCGTCGAGAACTCCGTCGTCGCCGGCTTCTCCTTCGGACTCTTGGTATTGATCAAAAGTCTACTCTCATCTCTTTTTCTTTTGTCGTCTTAGTACTTTTTTGCATGTGGTTGAGAGATCTAGTGTTTGTCGGTAGTGACGTGTTCATATTTTTGTGTCGTGCACGCAAAATTTAGTTGTTAGCAGAACACTTGTCAGCCATTTGTACAGAATTCGTGGACTCTGCCGCCGGCGGCGTAGTAGCCGGTCACAAATAAAATTGGATTTTGGAAAACAATTGACACGTATGTATGTGAAATAGTGTACTGTACGTGTGTGCGACACTACGGACTGTGTCTGATACATGTGTGACAAGACACGGTTGGAAATTTTTAATAGTGTCCATGATTCATTTTGTTTTCTTTCTCTTTTCCTTTTTCCCTTTCCCTTGTAATAATCCTGGTAGGCCAATTTTTTGGACTTTTCGTAGAGAGAGTTCGTTAATTACTTTTCTTAATTAATAATTTTATTAATTAATTTTCAATTATAATCATAATTAAAAATTTATTACTCTTATTATAATATTAATTAATAGTTCATTAATTACTATTTTATAATAATCTTAATTATTAATATTTTAATCACAATTATAATCATAGTTAATAATTTATAATTTAATAATCTTTCATTATAATCTTAGTCTTATTATAATCTTAATTAATAACTGAGTAATTTATTAATCAAACTTATAATCTTAATTATTAATTTATTAATTATAATTATAATCTTGATTAATAATTTAGTAATTTTGTATTTTATAATAATCTTAGTTAATAATTTATACCTTTATTAATCATAATTATAATAATTTATTAATCATAATTACTATAATCTTTAATTGTAAACATAGTCTTATTATAATCTTAATTAATAATTGATTAATTTATTGATCATAATTATAAACTTAATTAATAATTTATTAATTATAATTATAATCTTGATTAATAATTTATTAGTTTTTAATTTTATTTTAATATTTTATAATAATATTAATCAATAATTTATACCTTTATTAATCATAATTATAATAATTTATAATTATAATCTTAGTTTACCAAATTCTATGTTTGGTTGGATTTGAATTTGAATTTGAATTTTGGATTTCCAAATCCAAATCCATTTATTAATCATAATTACTATAATCTTTAAGAGCATCTCCAACCCTATTGTCTTGTTTTGTGTTGTGATTTCTATGTGGCATGAGGCACAAGACAATGTCTTTCCTATGTGGCAAGATGATATTCACACAAGACAATGCGATAAAAAAGTATTCTCCAATGCAAAAGCATTGAAAAGACAATAAAAAGTATTTTTTCCAACTTCCAAGACAACTCCTCCACTTTTTTATTTTTTTTTATAAATATTTCTATTCATAATTGATGATGTGGAGACAAAGTCATTGTGAAGTGCATTGTCTAGATCTAGACAACCAACTTCACATTATCCTTGTCATGTCATTGTCATGTCAACTTCATGATTAATTCTACATTTGCATTGGAGAAGGATTTTTGAAATAAAAGCTTGTCATTCCTATGTGGCAATCATTTTTTTTCCAAACTCATAATGGGCTGGAGATGCTCTAAGTCTAAGAGCATCTATAGTGGAGACATTCCAAATTATTGAAAATTATATAAATTATTATTTGTAGAGTATCTCATTAATATTGACACACAATGATACACTTCAAACAATACTCTAAATTAACCTCCTATGTTTTCTTTCCTCTTTACTCTATTTGTTCCTGTTTGGTAAGATTCTTCCTTCCTCTTTTTCCTCTTTATTTTTCTTCCATGTTTGATAAGAACTATTAATTTTGGTGGGCTTAGGAATTAATATAAAGGAGTTATGACACGCTCCAAATCTGCAGTGTGTCTTAACTTTCTAACAATTTTCAAGTATGAACAAGTGTTAAATATAACCATTAAGTGCTACAAAATTTGACTAAAGTCAAAATATAGTAGTTGAAACCTCTTCCATCCCTCCCACTATGGATGCTCTAATTTGTGTCGACCCCTAACTACTTTGTCTTATCTCAGCTTTGCTTTTCTTTTCTTTTTTTTTCTAAAAAACAGTAGGCTTGTTTGGTAAATGAGAATTGGATTTGAATTGGATTTGGAAATCCAAAAATCAAATCCAAATCCAAATCTTGAATTTCCAAAATTTTTTTTACCAAATCCATTGTTTTGTTTGTCCATTGGATTTGGTTGAAATACAAATCCATCTTTTGGATAAAAAAAAATTGCCATTGGATTATAATAAAATATTAATTAATTTTGATTATAATTATCATTAGTATATTAATTAATTAAGATTATAATAAATGTTAGTAGATGAATTAATAATTAAGATTATAATAATGATTAATAAATTAATAATTATGATTATAATAAAATATTAATTAATAAATTAATTAAATATTACAATTATAATTATGTTAGTATTTAATTAAATAATTATTATAATTATGATAATAGTTATGATTAATAAATTATTAATTAAGACTATAATGATGATTAATAAATAAATAATTAAATATTAATTAGTAAATTATTAAATTATAAATTATTCAGTATGATTATAATTGTGATTAAAATATTATTACTTAAAAATATAATAAAATAGTAATTAACAAATTATTAGTTAAGATTTTAATAAGACTAATAAATTATTAATTATGATTATAATTGGATATTAATTAGTAAATTATTAACTAAGATTACAGTTATGAGTAATAAATGGTTATAATTATGATTAATAAAGTTATAAATTATTAATTATGATTGTTATAAAATATTAAATAATAAAATTATTAATTAACAAATTATTAATCTAGATTATAATTGTGATCACTAACTATTAGTTAATTCTTTTATAAAAATAATAAATAACTATTAGTTATAAAAAAATTAATTCTTAAAATAATAATAGTGACTAATTTTATAGTTAACTTTTAATTAACTATAAATTAATTTTTTTAAATAACAATTATAAAAAATTAATCTATAAAAAAATAACTAATTAATTAATTAATTGATAATTAGTATTAACTAAATATTTAACAGAAAAATGAAATTATTAAAAAATAGCTAACTTTTTCCTCCAAAATCCAACTTTTTTTCTTCCAAATCCAAATTTTTGGATTTGGTCATACTTTCACATCCAAATTCATCTCCAACCAAACATAGGATTCCATGAATTTAGTTTCAAATTCATAAAATTTTAAAATCCAAATCCAAATTCAATTTACCAAACATATGAGAAAAGATGTTCGGTAACCATTAGGTATCAAACTTTGTTAGAAATTCACTTCGTTTCTGTAGCAACTTGGAGCTTCCCCTTTTTGAACAGCAATCTCAAACTCCATGCCTACATTGGTACTGATTGAGAAAGTCAGATGTCTCTTGTGAGCCACCAGGGAAATTGTAAGGAGATTTGCTATGCCTACAACCAAATGTTTTCAATCCCCTCACAACCGCCACGTGTCAGATTTCGATTGGAGGAGAGAGGAAGTGGTGGAGTCGTGTGAAGCCCATGTAGCAGGAGGGTGAAAGGGAAGGTGGGACCATGTGTAAGGGGTTGGAGAGAGAGGTTGGGTGGGACCATGTGTAAGGGACTGGGGAGAGAGGTTGTAAGAATGTTGTAAGTATTTGGTTGTAGACTTAGCATTTTCCAATTATAAGTCATACATGTGGAATGGACGGACTGAACCTTGAGGATCTATAATGCCTCTACCGACGCATCATGGGTCCGTATAGAATGGAGGGAGTGAACTCCGAGAATTTGTGACGCCTCCACCAGGGGATTAAGGTTCATCGTCTGTGTGGCAATTGCATAGACACTGCAAAGAGTACCAATGTTAGGACAAGATAATATCCATAGTTTAAAGTATGGATAGATACCGATCCGATACAGCCGATATCGATACGGTTTGGCATGTCCCGATCCGATACCGACCATACCGGCTGATACCCGATACTGACCGATACCGACATTGGGGGTCTCTTTCCCATCAAATTGGCAAAAAAATTGAACGAAAAAGACAAATAAACAATGATTTGAAGCATAATAAGGTTGTAAAAGCATATAAAAGAAGAAAAATTGATCTATTGTATGTAAACCAATCAGTAAGGGTGACTGCTATTTTATTTAATTTCAAAATTACTAAGAAATAACACTGAAAATACTTAAATTATGCCTAAATATGTAAAATATTTTTTTTAATGTTAATAATTTATTAATAATTATTTGTCGATACCAAAAAAAATCTGATAATACTCCAATCCGAAACCGTCGATATTACCGATATCGCTGATAAATACCGATTCCGATATCGATACTGTGAACCTTATCACAAGGCCTCCAATAGGAGCTTCTATAACCCTTCGTTAGTCGGCTTGGAGGGCGCGGAGTCTTAACATGAATTGAGCTCGATGCCGAAGATGGGTCTTGGAGCTCATGCAAGCATGTCGATAACAATACGTCTTCCCTTTGTTGGTGCAGTCATGGATGTGCACAGGCATTGTGCATTCATATTTCATAGTAGCAAGAGTCAATTATTGCAAATGGTCTCATAGCCATTATCTACTGGCTGGTAGAAGTAGGGCCGGCCTAGGGAAAGTCGGCCAAGTCTTGGGGCTTGGGCAACCCCCCTTTGCTAGGGCAACCCTCCCAGCTCAGTATGATCCTACCAAGGTCAAGGTTACGTGACCACCAGAGCCAGCTGACAATAAAGATTAAAGGACAACCAAAATTAGTCGAGGATAGGGTAACCCAACTCTCCGGCCCCTCCCTGGGTAGAAGTGTGTATGTAACTTTTATGATAAAGAGGTTGTCTTTCACAGTAATTAGGACGAAATACAACATCTTGTGCAATTGCAAGCCGGTGAGGCATTTGCGCTAATAAGATTCCGTTGTACCAATCAGTTGGAAGGCCGGTGAGCGAATAGGAGACCGATAGGCAGGGCCGGCCCTGGGGTAAGCCGGATAAGCCATCAAGCTTGAACAAACCCCCGGTTAGTACAACCCCCAAGCACCCAAGTTACCTCTCCGCCAATAAAGCCTTTGCGGTCCACCCCAACTCCTTCATGTCAATTGAACCGATCATCCTCTATGTCCATATTTTGAGATTCCACTGGGAAGGCCTCGAACAGCTTAAAAGTCAGGAGAGGAGGTCAGAAACAAAGATAACAGGCTTCTTAGTGTTTGTCAAAAATCATTGGTTTTATTTTCTTTAGCAAAAAAAATTTGTGGCTATCTTTTTTTGTATTCAAGGGACAACCAAAATTAGCTCCGACTAGGACAACCAAACTTCATGGGCCGGCCCTGCCAATAGGCCCATAGACCGCAAGGTAGGCAGGCTACTTGGCTAATACACTGAAACAATGAAATAATTTCATGTTCCATGCAAGTTACTCAAATATAATTAAGTGAATTGCGTCATACAGAGTATAGAGCGGAATAAGCGGCTTTTGCCCCTCATGCAGTTGTTCACAAATGAGTCGAGTAAATAACTTTTATCTTTCTTAGTTGCTCGTTCGGCAAAGAGGCAAGAGACGTCATAGGTTGCATATATGCAGTAGAGACATGCATCGGATATGAGGGGCATCACGATCCATAAAGTGGAAGAAAGAACGACAAAGGCTCTTAATCTTGTGGTCATGGGTTCGGCCCGTGTAATATGATGATATTCTCTAACCACTAGGATCCTCGGTAGAGGTCTACGATTTGGATCAATGGATTTCTTCTTTGGTAAAAAAATTATTGCTCATATTCGTCTCCTTGCTTTCTGGCATACACGAACGTCCATGAGAGGAGATAGCCCCCTTTGCCACTCCGACGCTCAAGTAGTTTGAGGTTGGCAGAATTTGGGAGAGTTTTAAGGTTATGAGTGACCGTACCTTACTTTGATACAAGTGTTGTCGGACTTAGGGAAGTTAAGGGAGAGGGAGAAGATGAGGATATGGTGATTATTGAAAGGTTTTTGATGCTGGAAGTGGTGACAACAAGGTGTTGAAGTGGTGCTATTGCTGGCGGGTTCAGCAGAGTGTCTTCTGTTTGTGGGAGGTGTTTAGGTGAGTTTTGGGTTGATTTAGGTGCTGAATTGTAAAGAAAACTTATTAAGAAGAGATAGGGGAAAAAGATTTGGGTGCTGTGGTGGGTGGTTTGAGGGCTATGAGAAAAAAAATTGAAAATGAAAAAACAGGTAGATTAAAATCTCATAATCAACATATGGAGGTGGGTTAAAAACCTCAACCACACAGATTACATTGATAGCTTTCTTATTTATAAGAAATTTACTAACAATAAAGATAGAACAAAATAAATCTAAGATAACAATAATATAATTAAGAAATATCCTCCTTATCTATGATGATTGATATGGATGAGTTGGAGGTTTGAATTGATAAGCATGAATCTTGAACTTGAAATTCGGTTGATCCTCTAACAGGAGGTGGTAGAGTGGTCTGAGAAGGGAATAGGCTGAATTCAGATTCAGTCTGGACACCCCTGATGGAGGGCTGTTTTGAGGAAGTTAGAATGAGTTTTGATGAAAGGTTTGTGAAGAGAAAGTGTTAAGGACAGGGAGAGGAAGAAGTGTAGTGAATTTTAAAGAAAGATACCTAGTATAGAGGGAGATATGATCGTTTTGGTGGAGACTAGCTAAATTCGGATTCAGTCTCGGTAGGGTTGGATGGAAGGAGGTGTGGAGGGAGAAGGAGAAGGTTTTGGAGAATGTTTTAGGAAATAATTTGTGAAAAAAAAATGTTTGCGAGATAGTTATGAAGGAATGTTGTTCAGGTGGTTTGAATGAGTGAGGTGAAAAATAGGGAGTTATGGCCAGCCTAGTAGGGAGGGGAAGAGTTTGGGGCTACAACTTTTGTTATAATAGGAAGGGAACGAGTTTGGGTGTTACAAACTTTAGCTGGTTGAAATCTATTCTCCAAATACTAAAAAAAAAAATAATGTATTGGTGTGAAGAAAATGGGTGTTTGGTGTTTGAAGATTTGAGTCATGTTGGTGTCAGTGGGTCAATTTAGTCTAGTCATAGTGTCATGATTGTTGCATAATTAAATTAGAGCACAAGAGTGTGAGTTTGGGAGGTATACAAAGGTCATAGTGGTAGACTAACTTGTCCAGGACAGAAATATGAATTTTTATTTGAAGGCAAGAGTTAGTGTTGTTTTTCCAAAATTGAAACTATTTGTAAGGTGCACCAAAGATATCACAATTGAAAATATGTAAAAATAACTCCATCTTCCTAATGCTAATTATTCCAAAATAAATTATAATATCACAATAAACTATATATACGTAAATTTGGGAGAAGGGGTTTACAATCTATCCACCTTAGAAAATCTCGTCTTCGAAATTCAAAATCAATCTCTCCTATAACGAACTCAACATATCTTTAAATATATAAACATAACTTGGTACTTATCCCTACCCACTCTTTTAATCTTAAAATGTCATATACATACAATTTAACCGTCTAAGGCATTTGGTCCTCAAATCTGCTCACTGTCATCAATTGTCTCAAATCTTCTCACCACTATGAATTGTCTCGTCATTGTTATCATACTAATTATCATTTAGAAAATCATCACCTATAAGCTTAGGTTACTCAAGGCTGTTGCAACACAATCTCAATTTAAATCTTCCAATATCTATAAAGAAAATTATGTCATATCTTTACTCTCGAAGGAGTGCATGTGTTGGACACTAAAATCTTCAAGGCCACCTATGTAGTATTCAAATTTATCATTCTGCAGATATGATAGTTACTCTCTCTATATTCTTTCCTAGGTACAATGTCATCAATCTATAGTATCCATAATGAAATCCTCCAACCTAACTTCTTATAATCGCTCTTAGCAACAATAAGTCCAATCTATCCAAAGATTCATACCTAGTCTAGAAGCTCACTTCAATTCCTAAGAAAAATATATATAATGAAATATCACACAAGCCTCTATTCAAATACATAGTATAAAAGAAAAAAAAAATAGAAATTATGTAATAAATACTATTCAATCATTCTAAATATCCTATATAAAAAAATATAACCATGTACAGAATAACTTTTGAAAGCTAGAAGATCTACACTTTGAAGCTGGAAGTACAGTACCATGATTAGAGAAGCTCATAGTTGGAAAATAAGATTAACATACTAGAAGGATATGAAGATGTGTAGGAAACAAATGACAAGGGAAAGATATCATGGCTGCATAAACCAATAAGAAGGAATTGTGATATAGACTTGCGGGATAATAACTTTAGTATTTATGAATTGTAATGCTTTTAGAATATAATTTAGGGTGAGTAGAAATTATTGATTAGTCTCGAAGTGATACGAATTTTAAGGAACTAAACACAAGTTTCAGATCACATACTAACTCATTGGTTATTCTATAGAGGATTACCACAAGACCCTTAGATTTTAGAAGGGCACATGCGTAGAGGAATGTAAATGGAAGATAAAAGTCTTATAGAAATGAAAGTTGAATATTGTGGGTTACACATAAACTGTTTAGGTCAGGAATTCAGATTTTTGACTAATAGGGAATCACTTTGTTGGACCAAATCCATAGTAGTAGGTGATGATATGGGAACCTATTTCCAATTTACCCTAGCCGACGGGTTTTCGAATTTCAGAAATCGTATTCTCATTATGGTAATGGTTATATTTTTTTATTAGGATATTTAGAATGATTGAATGGATATTTATTACATAATTTCTATATATTTTTATACTATGTATTTGAATAGAGGCTTGTGCGATATTTTATTATATATGTTTCTCCTAGGAATTGAATTGACTTGAGCTTCTAAACTAGGTATGACTGACTAGATAGATTGGACTTATTGTTGTTAACAGCGATTATAAGAAGTTAGGCTGGAGGATTTCATTATGAATAATATAGGTTGATGACATTGTACCAAGGAAAGAATATAGAGATAGTAAATGTCCTAGGTGCAAAATGAGGGATTTGAATACTACATAGGTGGCCTTGAAGATTTTGTGCTTGTAAGATTTTAGTGCCTAACCCATGCACTCTTTCGAGAGTAAAGGTATGACATTATTTCCTTTATAGATATTGGAAGATTTAAATTGAGATTGTGCCTCGAGTAACTTAGGTTTATAGGTGATGATTTTGTAAATGATAATTAACATGATAACAATGACGAAACAATTCATGGTAGTGAGAAGATTTGAGGACCAAATGCCTTAGACGATTAAATTGTATGTATATGATAGTTTAAGATTAAGAGAGTGGGTAGGGATAAGTACCAAGTTATGTTTATATATTTAAAGATATGTTGTGTTCGTTAGAGGGGAGATCGATTTTGAATTTCGAGGACAAATTTTTTTAATGTGGATAGATTGTAAACTCCTTCACCCAAATTTAGGTATACATAGTTTACTGTGATATTATAATTTATTTTGGAATAATTAGCGTTAGGAAGATGGAGTTATTTTAATATACATATTTTCAATTGTGATATCAGTGCACCTTACAAATAATTTCAATTTTGGAAAAACAACACTAACTCTTGTCTTCATAAAAATTCATATTTCTGTTATGGACAAGTTAGTCTACCACTATGACCTTTGCGTAACTCCCAAACTCATACTCTTGTGTTCTAATTTTATTTTGCAACATTCATGACACTTGACTAGACCATATTGATCCACTGACACCAACATGACTCAAACTTTCAAAACACTAAACACCCATTTTCCTTACACCAATACATTATATTTTTTATTATTATTTGGAGAATAGATTTCATCCAACTAAATTTTGTAACACCCAAACCTTCCCCTCCCCACTACATCAAAAGTTGTAATCCCAAACTCTTTCCCTCCCCACTAGGCTGACCATAACTTCTCTCTTTTCACCTCTCCATTCAAACCACTTGATCAAAATTTCTTCCTAACCCTCTTGCCAACATTTTTTTTTCACAAACCATTCCCTAAAAGCTTTTCCATCTCCCTCCATACCTCCATCCATCCAATCCTACCCAGGCTGAATCCGAATTCAGCTAGTCTCCACCAAAACAGCCATATCTCCCTCCACACTAGGTATCTTTCTCTAAATTCACTACACTTCTTCCTCTCCATATCCTCAACACTCTATCTTCACAAACCTTCCATCAAAACTCATTCTAACTTTCTGAAAACAGCCATCAGAGGTGTCCAGGCTGAATCCGAATTCAGCCTATTCCCTTCTCAGGCCACTCCACCACCTCCAACAGCCCTCAAACCACCACCACAACACCCAAATCTTTTTCCCCAACCTCTTCTCAATAAGTTTTCTTTACAACTCAGCACCTAACTCATCCCACTACTCACCCAAACACCTCCCACAAACTGAAGACACCATGTTGAACCCGCCAGCAATAGTACCACTTCAACACTTTGTTGCCACCACTTCCAGCACTAAAAATCCTTCAATAATCACCCTATCATCATTCTCTATCTCTTCCCTAACTTCCCTAGGTCCCACAACACTTGGATCAAAGTTTTGGTGCCCCAAACAACAGGTACGAGCCGAAGTGCCCAAATCTGGACAGATTTGTGCAAGGACTGTACACAGTCCATTTCAACCCCCATTTCCCTTTGGTAACTGCTCAAATTCCTCCTCCTTAAACTTCTCTTCATGTTCTTCAACTTGTTCTTCATAAACTTCATCTTCTTGTACATGAATATCATCAATCGTTTCATGAAATTCTAGTACTTTTTCATTGATAACTAGGAATGTCCTCATAAAACTAGTTGTTGTTTATCACCTTGTCATGAATACAACTTTGGTAAACACTTGTCCACCATGGTATTAACTCCATTTATCACTAAAATTCAGAATTTAAATGTTACATTTAAGATGTTACCCTTGAATGAGACTTGATGAAAGTTATGTACTTAGTTGTGCACATGTCTAAGTTTATTCCTAGATAGTTATTTTGTATGTATAAACTCCATGTTAGAAAATAACATATGCCATGCTAGATAGTGTTTAATGTGTTGATATAGTTGAGAAGCATTTATATAGAATGGTTTGTATGAAAGTTGTGGTTAAGTGTTAACCCTAGAAGTAGTTATTGTTGGCAGGGGCGGATCCAGAATCATAAACTAGGATGGGCTAGACTGAATTAGGGTGGGCTGGTGTGGGCAAGTCCTAAAAAAAATTTCCAATAAAAAAAATCATATAGAAAAAAAAGAAAAATAAAATTTTTTGGGGTGGGCTGGAGCCCACCCCACTCAAAGCCTAGATCCGCCCATGATTGTTGGAAAAGGAGACGTTATGTACGCCTTTATTTTCTTCTTGTTTATTAAGTTAGGGTTTATGATAAGAACGTAATCTTGTCAAATATTGTTGACTTATCCTTTAAGACAAAGAATTAAGTAGATCTGGAAAGGGTTTGTAGAATCAGTGGGATTAATGAGAAATATCTAATATTTGATTATTATATTAATAAGATACTCTATGATTTATATATCAGAGCATTCAAATATGGGCTGAGGTCGGCTCTGTATCCAATAGGGAAAGTTAAAAAGGCTCGAGTTTCGGCCTCTACGCCTAGGCCTCGGCATATATATATATATATATATATATATATATATATATATATATATCATCTTTTTATCATTTAATTAGTGAACTAAATTTGGGAGCTCTAAAATAATACACAAAAATGAAATATATTGGAACACTAGTTAAGAGTTGTCTGCCCCATCTTCCCGGGTTCGAGCCAGCAGGGAGCGTATTATTCCTTCCATTTAATAAAATAAATGGTGGGAGTGGAGCAGCAGTGGCGGGCATGTGCATGCCTACAGGCCGAGTTGTCTGAGTAGCCACCTCTTCGGGAGAGAGTTGTACAAGTCCCGCACTGGACAATTTCAAAGAAAAAAGGGTAAGAGTTAATCTTTGACTCTTTTCCAAAAACTATGCCGTCTGTGTGTCCTTGTCGTGTCGGACACACTAATCGGACACGCCGAGACACTCCAAAATAAACTAGGACACACCAAATTAGATATCAAATCCGTGTCGCAGTGTCTGAAACGGGTCTTGTTGAATCTATGTCCGTGCAACATAGCTAATAAATGAAAGGAATACAACTTTTTACAGTAAGCCAAGTACGCGGAATTCAATCCTCAAGGACAAATTTTGATTGCAAAAAGCACGGAACAATTTGAAACAAGTTTAAGATTTGAGTACAACTGTGAAATAGATATTTGGTCTTCGCTAGCAGAATGATTCTTTCTAATGGATGTTCTTATTGATTCATGAATGGAACTCATTTGAACAGTTGGGAATGGGGAGTGCACTGGAGACGCTATGCGGCCAAGCGTTCGGTGCAGGCAAACTAGATATGCTAGGCGTGTACATGCAGCGGTCATGGGTGATCCTGAATTCAACTTCGCTCCTACTGACCCTCCTCTATGTTTTCGCGGGACCAATCCTCAGATTGATTGGCCAGCCGGCAAACATAGCTGATGCTGCTGGCAAGCTCTCCATATGGATGATCCCCCAGCTCTTTGCCTACGCGATGAACTTCCCAATTGCAAAATTCTTGCAGGCACAGAGCAAGATGTTGGTGATGGCAGCAATAGCCGCGGCAGTGTTGGTGTTCCACACGTTTTTCAGCTGGCTCCTCATTCTCAAGCTTAACTTGGGGTTGGCGGGTGGTGCGATCGTGCTCAATGCCTCCTGGTGGCTTATTGTTGTCGCACAGCTTGTGTACATCTTTGGAGGGGCATGTGGGAGTGCATGGACCGGATTCTCCTGGCAGGCATTTCATAACCTATGGGGCTTCGTTCGCCTCTCCCTCGCCTCTGCAGTCATGCTCTGGTACATATTTTTCTTCCTTTCTTCTTTTTTTTTCCAAATTTGCGAAGGATTTAAGTAACTTGATCATGATTTTGATCAAGATTAGACAATGAAGTGTGAAATATGAGACATTGCTATCTTTCTTGTGCATGATAGGACAAATCGAATGACTAGTGGTACTACTGTTTGTTAAAGGCTTGAATCTAAATTTCTTATTAGAGCTTCATGTGAGAAAGAACTAAACATAATTATCGTGTGCACTTTGCAGCTTGGAGATGTGGTACTTCACAGCACTGATAATCTTCGCTGGGTATCTCAAACATGCGGAGCTGGCTGTTGATGGATTATCGATATGGTATGTAGAAATCAAACACATTCTATGTTAGAGAATTTACTAGAGAGATGTCAGATAGTTTATTACTAATTTTTTTCTATTGGTCGATGAATTATAGATACACTCATGTATTCAGTAGTTCCAATATGCAACAAGTCCTTGGTACTCTTGAACATAGTAGGCAAGTAAACTATCAATAAGCTCATACTAAGTCTGTAACTTGCTGAGAAGTTTCTGATTGAGAACGTAAGTAACAAGTAATGATCTGTATCAGGAATATCTCAAATACTGGTCTAGTTCACCGTATGAAAATCACTAATTTTCTGTTTTTGGGAAAATTGGGGAATACATTGGTCCATATCGCGAATATCTCAAATCCATAGGCCATTCCATGAATTTTAGCTCTTTGGTAGGATTATTTATTCACTCTTTGCATTGTTGGACTTGGATTTAATGGTGGCTTTGATGTTTTCCTTTGGAGGAAAGACAATGGGAAAAGCCACACTTGCCTTTTGTTTTGTTTTGTTTTGATTCCAACTTGGTTATCCGGAATTGTAGTCCCACATCGGATGGGCCATGAGGGGAAATCAAGACTTCCGTTTCATTCTTTCTCGATATATACTTCTGTGTTTAGACATTACCTGTTTGTTTAATTGCATATTAGGGATTAATATTTCCAACAATCTTGGAGAGAATAATTCCTTTACTAATTCCTATTTGCAATGGTTATGTATGTTGTTGCTGATGAGGTTCACGTTCAGAACATTCACAACTCCTCCAAACCGGAAAATTTTTATGGACTGAATTCAAAAGATGGCAACATACGATGCTTTATTGGTTAACATGTCTTAAGCTTGCTAAACTTTCAACTAAACCTGCTCTCTAAAGATATGCATGAACCTGCTATAACATTCAAATTAGAAGTCTATGTTGAGAGTAAATAAGGGACTTTAGTCCCACATCGGTTAGATGTAATATGAAGAGGGGTTGGACCCTCTATAAGTAGTAGGCAGTAGCTCTCAATAAAATTATCTGAGATTTAGCCCTCATTTCAACTTGGTATCAGAGCCACTCCTTCCCCTCTCCTCCACAAACCCTAGCCGCTACCCTAGCCGCCAGACACCACCCCCCCAGCATCCCCCCTGCCGACAACCCCCCTGCCGACCCCCCCTGTCGACGTCCCCCTGTCGCCGACCCTCCCCCCCTGTCGCCGACCCTCCCCCCCCCCCCCCCCCCCCCCCCGCCGACCCCCCCTGCCCCCCCCCCGACGCCCCCCTGTTGCCGATTCCCCCCCTGCTCCCTACTGCCGACCCCCCCCCCCGCCGACCCCACCCCCTCCTCTCAGCAGTACCCCCGCCCCCCCCCTCCTCCTCCCTCTCAGCAGCACCCGCCCCCCCCCCCCCCCCATCCAACAGTAACCCGCCCCCCTTTCTCCCTCTCCCACTCTCGACATGGACACCCTAACCCTAGTCCTAGCAGCCCCATCAAAACCCTAACCCTAACCCTAGCCGTCCAAAAAAAAAAACAGATTTCCTTCTCTTTAGAAGATCTCTGTTGTTGCCTTCGAGAATCAGTACCTTCTTTTTAGAAGCTCTACTACGAATACGAAATCTCTTTAGACTTTCGTATCTCAGAAACGTTGTCTTTACAATCGTTTCTGCACGGCTGGTATACCTCTGGTTTGTCTCATGCAAGGAGGCACAACTATGTTGGTTATCCTTGAGCCGTCCGAACGCGTTATCATGACGCGGTTCTAGTTGGTCGTATAAACTACGACATATCAGTAAGGGATCTCGTTTTGTTGTTTCCCCCCGATAGCTGACTAAGACGACGACTCAAAAGAAGACGACTCAGGAAACAACAACACCTCACTGATTGCAGTTGAAGAAGTCATGGATTCCATCTATGGAAAGTTGACAGCAGAAGAAATGAAGGCCCTAGTCGAGGATCTCCTGACCAAGAGATTACCGGAGGCAACCCCACGCGTGACCCATACTGATGTGGATCCGTCACCGTACAAAATAGAAAAGTTGGACAAGCTGGAGACGAAGTTGGAAGGCACGACCAACTACTTGAAATGGTCGCGGCAGGCGATGCGGACGCTGAAGGGACGTGGCTTGGTTGGTTATGTAGATGGCCAAACCAAGGCCCCTGTCGATCACTCCTCGAAGGAGTTTGCTGTATGGGACATTGTCAACAATGTCGTGGCTGGTTGGTTGACAGCCTCTTTGACCGACCAAGTGTCGGGTAACGTTGAAGCAATGGAGGGAGCTGCTGATATCTGGAGAACATTGAAAGACATGTACTCCGGTTCGGGTAACCCCATGCGAGTCTTCCAACTGCAGGATGAGCTCGATCGGGTAATCCAAGACGATCGTACCATCTCTGAGTACGCTGCCTTGTTGAAGAAGTACTGGTCTGATCTTGACCATTATGATCCTCTTGGCATGGAGGATGCTCAGGTTGAACCGGCTTTTGCAAAACATTTTCAGAAATTTCTGGATTATATCTCGCGGCAACGGATGATGAAGTTTTTGAAGGGGCTCAACACTGCATTTGAGCAACGGAGGAATGTACTTCTCGCACAACCGATGCTGCCGACATTAGAAGACGCCATAGCTGCCATGGCACAAGAAGAAGCACGGTTGAAGCTGATGCCTGCCAAGGGTATCTCCCAGGGGGAGCAGGCCGGAGTTGACACATCTGCTCTTGCCACCTTCACACAGCCTCCTTCTGCGGGAGGCGTTTGCCACAACTGTGGTGACACAGGGCATTACATCCGCTTTTGCCCAAAACCGACACGGACTCCCTCGAATGGTCGGGGCCGTGGTCGCGGTGGACGACGAGGTGGTCGAGGCAGCTACAGTGGTGGAAGGGAACTTACTCTGGAGGCAACAAGGCGCATCTGGCGGATGAAGGTGGGGACAATCAGTTGGCGGACATTACTCCATTTGAGAGAGAAGTTCTCGAGAAGTTGCGCGGCTCAAAGCTTGGTTCTGGTGACCGACAAGTCATTCCTGGGACGCCGTCCACTACAGGAGATTACTGCACTTACTTCTCCCAAACCAGTGCCGGTATACCTTCGCGTGCTCTTGCATCTGTCTCTCAGCCAGCTTAGATTATGGACTCTGGGGCATCTTGCCATGTCACGGGGTCCCGAGTTGAGTTCCGGGAATACTCTACCCTAACGCCGCCAGAAAGCATTCAGACTGCTGATGGTACCTCCAGGCCTGTTACGGGTAAAGGCATTGTTGATTGCACTCCTTCCATTACTCTATCTAATGTCTTACATGCTCCTTCCTTTCCTGTCAATCTTATATCCATTAGCGCCATTATCCTTGATCTAAACTGTATTGTTTCCTTTGATATTCCTAAGGTAACTTTTCAGGAGAAGGGAACGGGGAGACGACTAGGCACTGGCACATGGCATAAGGGTCTATGGTACTTGGACAGGAACGGTCTGGATAGAGCACTGGCATCTTTGGTTGCAGACGCACAACCGGAAGTCCGAAGTCGAAGTGTCGAAGCCGAGCTGCTCCTCCACCATCAGCGTGTAGAACATTCTTCTTTTCCCGTTATTAGTCGACTGTATCCGTCCTTATATCAAAAAGCAAATAAAGAGTTGTTAGTTTGTGATGCTTGTGAGTTGGGAAAACATACCAGAAGCTCCTATGTGAGTTCTGGGCATCGATGTTCTGCTGCTTTTGATATGATTCATTCCGATGTGTGGGACCCTTGTCCTACAAACGGTGTTAACGGTTATAGATGGTTTGTTACTTTTATTGACTGCTCTACCCGCGTAACGTGGGTCTACCTGTTGAAGAATAAAAGTGATGTTTTTGAGGCATTTCAAAGCCTCCATCAATGGGTGAAGACACAGTATAATGCTCGTGTTAAGTGTTTCCGGTCGGATAATGGGACGGAATATACCCATAAGAGGTTTGCTGCGTATTTATCCTCTCATGGTATACTGCATCAAACCTCTTGTGCATATACACCGGCTCAAAATGGTGTTGCCGAACGAAAGAATAGGCACCTGCTGGAGGTAGCTCGGACAATGATGCTGGCTATGAATGTCCCTAAATTTTTGTGGGGGCAGGCTGTCTTGACAGCCTCTTATCTCATCAACAGGATGCCCTCTCAATTACTGAACTGGAAGACGCCTTTGGAAATGCTCACGGGGACAACTGCGTACACCGTTCCTCCGAAAGTATTTGGTTGCGTATACTTCGTCCACGATAACAGGCCTGGCGTTGGTAAGCTGGATCCTCGAGCAATTAAGTGTGTCTTTGTTGGGTACACCGGGACACAGAAGGGTTACGTATGCTGGAGCCCGGTTGAACGGAAGCTGTTTGTAAGCATGGACGTTACATTCAGAGAGCTGGAACCTTATTATGGTTCGGACGAAGGTTCTGCGTTTGGGAACACGCCTCACACAGCGGGTGTTAGACGTGAGGGGGAGGTAGTACGTCCAAACGTAGTTGTCGGATCGGTACCTTGTCCTGTCGTGACAAACTGGAAGAAATAGGGAGAAAGCATAAATGATACTGATACGGAGGATGAAGAAGACAATACGTACATTATGCAGGGGGAGAAGCAGACAAGGGAAAATGAGCTCCAAGTTTACAGAAGAAGACAGCAGAGGTCCAGTACTGTGCCGTACCCTGTGCCTATAGTGCCAAGTCCCTCGTCTACTCCTGCCCCGACTCCTGAAGATGTTACTCCCGCACCGGATCGCTCGGATTCGGAAGCGGATCTCTCCGATTCGGATGGTATGCTTTCTCCACCACCCATTGCTCCCTTAAGGAGGTCTTCTCGCATTAATGCGGAAAAGGCTCCTATTCTTTATAAAGATTATGAACATGATATCGCCAACTACCTATCTTATTCTAATATTTCTCCGACTTATCAAACATTCCTCACTTCGTTAGACTCCACTTCTTTACCTAAGAATTGGCAGGAAGCAAAGAAGAACCCAAGATGGAAAGCCGCAATGATGGAAGAACTTGGGGCACTAGAGAAAAATAAGACATGGGAGCTGGTGCCATTGCCTGAAGGGAAGAAAGCTGTGGGATGCAAATGGGTTTACACAGTGAAGGAGACACCAGAAGGAAAAGTTGAACGATACAAGGCGAGACTGGTTGCAAAAGGCTATACCCAGACATATGGTATCGACTATGATGAGACTTTTGCTCCAGTAGCAAAGATGAGTACCGTAAGAACGCTGGTCTCCATTGCAGCAAACTTTGGGTGGAAGCTACACCAGTTAGACGTAAAGAACGCATTTCTCCATGGAGACCTACAAGAAGAAGTATACATGGAGACTCCTCCGGGGTGCTACTCTGTGTCAGATTCAGGTGAAGGAACGTCACATGGAAAAGTGTGCAAACTGAAAAAGTCGCTGTACGGGCTGAAGCAATCTCCTCGAGCCTGGTTTGACAGATTCAGAAGGGCTGTCACTGGCATGGGGTACCATCAGACAAATGCAGATCATACTGTCTTCCTCCAGCATGCAAGGGGCCACATTACTATACTTACTGTATATGTAGATGATATAGTGATCACAGGTGACGATGTAGTTGAGATCACTAAGCTGAAGACGAAACTCGCCAAAGTGTTTGAGGTGAAGGACCTGGGAGAGATGAGATACTTTTTGGGTATCGAGGTGTGTGATGGTGAACAAGGAATTGTTCTCTCACAAAGGAAATATGCACTAGATCTGCTGAAGAAGACAGGAATGCTGGGATGCCGAGCAGCAGTCACTCCAATTGACCAGAAGTGCAAAATGGGAGCAGAAGCAGGAAAGCCTGTTGATCGCGAAAGATATCAAAGGCTAGTAGGCAGACTGATTTATCTAGGACATACTCGCCCTGATATCTCATTTGCAGTAAGTGTTGTAAGCCGCTATATGCATGATCCAAGAACGGGTCATATGGATGCAGTATTTCAGATCCTAAGATATCTGAAAGGGACGCCGGGAAAATGACTGTGGTTCAAGAAGAATGGATGCACAGATGTTGAGGGATACTGCGATGCAGACTGGACAAGCTGCATAGACGACAGAAGGTCTACCACAGGATACTGTGTTTTTGTAGGAGGAAACCTGGTTTCATGGAGAAGCAAGAAACAGTCAGTGGTAGCACGGTCGACAGCTGAAGCAGAATACAGAGCAATAGCTCTAGGAGTATCAGAATTGCTATGGGTAAAGACGCTGCTGACAGAGTTGAAGCTAGACAAGGGGACACCATTGCACCTTCTGAGCGATAGTCAAGCTGCGATAAGTATAGCGAACAATCCGGTTCAGCACGACCGAACGAAGCACATCGAGATCGATCGATTCTTCATCAAGGAAAAGCTGGAACAAGGGATACTGAAGATTGACTATGTTCGCTCAGAAGAACAAGTGGCAGACTGTCTGACTAAGGGTCTTAGTTCATTGAGTCTGTCAAAGCTATGTAACAAGATGGGGATGATTAATATCTATCGCCCATCTTGAGGGGGAGTGTTGAGAGTAAATAAGGGACTTTAGTCCCACATCGGTTAGATGTAATATGAAGAGGGGTTGGACCCTCTATAAGTAGTAGGCAGTAGCCCTCAATAAAATTATCTGAGATTTAGCCCTCATTTCAACTGTCTATAATGAGAGAGATTTGTATGCCATGGTAAAATTATGAGATTCTTATCTGATTTTGTAATATATATTGCATTTGCATTAGTGCTACCTCTAAAGAGCTTTCGGAAGATCTAGATAGAAATACTCCACTGAAAGACGATGACCTGAAATCTATGTAGTTGATATGTTTCTAGAATATAAAATAGTAGATGATGAATCAGCCCTTGAATAAACTAATGAACTCCATACTATCATTCATGAAATATCTCAAAAAGGCATGCCATTAGCTGATAATTTTCTGATTGCTGCATAGATCAACAAACTTCCTCCATCCTGGAAGGAGTTTGGTTCGAGTCTGAAGCACAAGTAGGAGCACATTATGTTGGATGATCTGTTCATATTTTTGCGTATGAAGGAGGAGAGTAGGTCTAGAGATAAGAACCCATTTGTGTTGATTTCAATAGTAAACTTAACCATGCCGATACCAAGGGAAAATTGAAAGGGCAACCACAATCAGATCAGCCAGTCCAAGAAGAAGGAATTCTTAAGGCCTGAAGCAAATATTAGGAAAGGTAACATGAAAAAGTTGGAACGTTAGAAATGTGGCAAGTATGACCATTTTTCTAGGTAGTGTCGTCACAAGAAGAAGGGCCATGATAACAAGAATCCTGACCGCCAAGATCCTGCAGCTAAAGCTCATGTTATATCTCAGACTTATGTTTTTACAGTCACGACCGATGATCATAAGTTTGTATCCGCATGTTCTGTTTTTGAGGTCACGTATCAAGTTATCAACCTACCGACTAGTGGGTTGATACTGGGATGAACGTACACATATATGACCTAACATTGATTCCTTTTCCTCTTACCACTTGGTTGAGGAAGGATGAATCAATAGCAATGGGAAACTCGAGTGTTGTCAAGATGCTTGGAAAGGAAAGAGTGAACCTTAAGTTGTCATTCAGAAGATTCTCCCTTTGCAAAATGTGCAGCACGTGTTGGACGTGAATAAGAACTTAATTTTGGGCTATTTATTAAGAAAATATGGTTACTAATATTTGATTCTGATAGAGTTGTAATCTTTCTAAATGAAAATTTCATTAGAAACGGCTATGTTTGTGGGGGTCTTTTCAAATTGTGTGTGGACTTGTCTTGCCACACTTTAAATTTGAATAATATTTATTCTACTTTCTATGCTGCTTTAATTTTGTTTCATATGCTATTGAAAATTGTAATAACTGACATGGTCGATTAGGACATATAATTCCTTGAACAAATGGCGTCCTAAGATTTGATTCCGGGAATTGACTCAAGTAGAGATGACAAATGTGAAATATGTACTCAAATAAGCAGCTTAGGAAACCATTCCACCCTGTTGAGAGAAGCACAATGTATCTTGAACTCATTCACAGTGAGTCATGTTTCTGTTCTTGAATGTGAGGCTTGTCAGTTAGGCAAGCATCACCGTAGTTCTTTTCCTCGTCGTATTGAGAGTCGTCAGTTACAGCCTTTTGAACTTGTTCATTCTGATATTTGGAATCCGTCAAGAGTCAAAGGTCCGAAAGGATTTCAGTATTTTGTTATTTTTGTTGATGATTGTTCCAGAATGACTTGGTATTATTTAATGAAAGAAAGATCTGAGTTTCCAAATGTGTTATCCATTTTTTATAATGAAGTCTATGTTCAGTTTGATAAACGTATAAAAATCTTGCATTCTGATAATGCTTTGGAGTATACTCAATCTTCTGTAAACACTTTCGGTGTTGATCATGGTATTATTCATCAAACCAGTTGTGTTCACACCTCTCAGCAAAATGGTATAGCCGAACGCAAACATCGACACCTTTTAGATGTGGCCTGAACTCTCATGCTCAACATGCATGTCCCTAAACAGTATTGGACAAATGTTGTTCTTACTGCATGTTATCTAATTAATCGCATGCCGTCATATGTATTAAATAATCAAGTTCCATTCTCTATATTACATGCATGTGTCCCTCATTTTTCCTTACTTTCTCGAGTGTTTGGGTGTGTCGCTTTTGTTCACAACTTGGAACCTAATCGAGACAAGTTGTCTCATCGATCTCTAAAGTGTCTTTTCCTTGGTTATCCTCGTACTCAGAAAGGTTATTGTTGTTATAGTCCACAGTCACGCAAGTATTATGCCAGTGCAGATGTTACCTTCTTCGAGTCTACCCCTTTCTTTCCCTCACGAGACCGTCTTATTTCATTTTCATCATATTTGGTATCTTCCATACTACTTTTTGTCATTCTTGAATCAGTTTCTATCTCCATTTCTCCTTTACAGGTTTATCAGAGATCCAAGGTCAGGCCAGTGGTTCTGCAAAATTCAACCCTCAACCAATTAGCTTCCAAGCTTGCGGTTTCTGTTCCCACACCGTAGATCCAGATGATATTCTTATTGCTCTCAGAAAAAGCAAACGCCTTTGTACCGCAAAAAACAAACATCACATCTCTAATTATGTTTCCTTACATCGTGCTTCCTCATCTTTTCATGCATTTGCTGTTTCATTGTCTTCTATTTCCATTCCCAAAACTTATAAGCAGGCTATGCTATCTTCTGGTTGAAAAAATACAATAGATGAGAAGATGTGTGCTTTACAGCAAAATCAGACTTGACAGCTTCATCACTTCCTGTTAGAAAGCAGACAGTGGGTTGTCGATGAGTGTACACTGTTAAGTATCATCCGGATGGTTCGGTTGAGCGCCTTAAGGCACTGTTGGTTGCAATAGGGTATACTACTATACTTAGACATGTTGTGGATACATGTAGGGGTGAGCAGATTTCGGTTTTGGAACCGAAACCGACCCGATTTAACAAATCGGGTCGGTTTTGAAATTTTCGGATCGGATTTCGGTTTTAAGTGAAGAACATCTCGGTTTTTCGGTTCGGTACTCGGGTTTGGGTTTAGGTTATGGACCCGAACCGAAAACCAAAATCTTTAATTACAATTTTAGCCCTTCCCTCATATATATATATATATATATATATATATATATATATATATATATATATATATATATATAAGAAAACCTAATGTTTTCTCTCTCCTCATTTTTTAGATCCGTCGCTCTCTCCGAGTCTCTCTCCGGAGAAAATTCTCTTCCCCCGTTTCTGTTAGTCTCTCCCATCCATTCTTCAGTTCTTTGGCTCTTCCTCTTCAAATCTTTTCATCTCTTAGAGTTCTCTCAAGTCTCTAGATCCAACAGATCTCTCTCTTCAGATCATTTCCTCTCAGAACTCTCTCGAGTATCTAGATCCTAACATTTTCCTCTTCAGATCCTTTTTTATCTTAGTGCTCTCTCTAGATCTAATAGATCTATGGTGGTTTGTGAGGGCCATATTAGGGTTCTCGATTCTGTATCTTTAGATCTAACTTCCTTTTTACTTTTTCTTCATATTATGCACTAATAGCCAATATTCCTTTTTGATTACTAATTTTTATGGTTTGGAAAATTTAAGTTATGTTTGTTGTGTTTAGTTTGTGAAGTATTATTACAATACATGAATTTATTTTATATTTATTTACAGGTTTTGGTTGGATGTAGTTGGATTTGGTTGTATGTTGTTGGATATTGAAATATTCTATAATTTAATATGTTGTGGTTGGATGCTATGAATAGAAGATTTGTGTTTGATCATATTGAAATACAACAGCAGAGCATGTTATCCTATATGTTTAGGCCTGGCCCGTGAAACTTATAAATTTTTATAATTGCAGGCCTGGCCCACTCGTCCAGAGAACTGAACAGACAGAAAACCGAATCGATTTTTTTCGGTTCGGTTTTTTCGGATTTGTTACAAAACGATTCGGTTTACGGTTTCAAAATTTACAGTTTTCAGTTTTGTCGGTTTTCATAAAATCGGTTCGGTTTGAACCGAACCGAACCGTTGCTCACCCCTAATTACATGGAGACTTTCTCTCCAGTGGCTCGGTTGAATTCAATTCGGATTCTTATCTCTGTGGCGGTTAATTGCCAATGGCCTATGTATCAACTGGACATAAAGAATGCTTTCTTGCATGGTGACTTACATGAGGAGGTCTATATGGATCAACCACCGGGGTATGCTGTGGCTGGAAGTGGAAAACTCATATGTCAATTGAATAAAACATTATATGGGCTGAAACAGTCACCTCGAGCTTTGTTTGACAAGTTCAGTTCAGTTCTTATTCAGTATGGATTTCGGCGCACCACATCAGATCATTCAGTATTTTGTCATTCTTCCTCGGCAGGTATTATTGTGTTGATTGTTTATGTTGATGATATCATTATATCTGGGAGTGATTCTGCTGGGATTGTAGACTTGAAGGCCTATCTTAGTCGTCAGTTTCATACTAAGAATTTGGGTCTTCTTCGATATTTTTTTGGAATCGAGGTTGCTCGATCTAGGAAATGTGTGTACCTATCGCAGAGCAAGTATGTTGTAGACTTGCTCTCAGAGACTGGGATGTTGGAGTGTCGACCAGTTGAGACTCCTAAGGATTATCATGAGTCATGACAAGCTTAATGCTGACAGGGGAGAGTTATTTGAGGATGTTGGACATTATAGACGACTGGTTAGAAAACTTATATATCTTACTGTTACTCGGCCAGACATCTCCTATGCAGTTGGAGTAGTAATTTATGCATGCCCCTCGGCAACCACATTGGGAGGCTATCTCTCGCATTCTACGATACTTGAAGGGTGCACCTGGAAAGGGTTTGTTATACAAACCTTCGCAGTTGTTCACAGTGACGCTGATTTGGCAGGCAGTCACAGTGATAGGAGGTCCACTTCTGGCTATTGTACATTTGTGGGTGACAATCTTGTCACATGGCATAGTAAGAAGCAGAATGTTGTGGCTCGTTCTAGTGCAGAGGCCGAATACCGTACGATGGCTCATACAACTTCTGAGATAATGTGAGTGCAGTCTATTTATGAAATGGGAATTATGGTTTCTATTCATATGGAGATGTATTGTGACAATCAGTCGACCATTTTTATCGCCAGTAATCCGGAGTTTCATGAGCGCAGTAAGCATATCAAGGTGGATTGTCATTTTGTTCGTGATTTGTTGCTAAAGAAACAGATCGTCACTCCTTATGTTCGGTCTGAGAATCAATTGGGTGATATCCTCACCAAACCACTTGTTTGTGGTCCATTTTTTGATTTATGTAAAAAACTGGGCATGTCTGATCTATATGCTTCAGCTTGAGGAAGGATGTTAGAGTTATTATTGTTATTTATCTTATTAGGACATAATAGTAATTTCGGATGTATTGTATATCAATATAAATAACATGAGATGCAACATCAGGGTTTCATGTCCTTGCAATCTCTTTCTCACATTCTCTCCTCCTTCTCTTCTCTCCAAACTCCACTAAGAAGTTAGGAAAAATTGGAAGCATAAGCTTTAAATAAAACGTGAACAATAAACTACTATCAATTTATTACAAAATTTATAATTAAAAATGTAAAACATAACAATTGATTAGAATTACTAAAAATACCGTCAACATCAGAGACATAGAAGGAGATAAGATAAAGACATCTACTTTGCGATTTTAGCATAGCACCATACATACTCAACAATAGATTTCTCAATCTTCAATTCTTCGATGCAAAAACGGTATATGACCACTTTTTAAAAGCTATATATATGGATGAATACAAATCACGTTAAACTTATCAAAACCAACTTTAATTTCTAATTGATAAAAGAGATAAAATAATCTCTATCTAAAATAATCTTAGGATAACCAAAATAACTAAAAGATAACATAAACTCTACACCGGTTCTCCATGAACCTGTTTTATTATTGCATATCAGGGATTAATATTTTCAACAATCCATCCAGTAGGGACTCGGATAGGGCACGTACTCGCCTTATTGTGATTCCTACAATTAAATCATTTATATATTTTTATCTAAGTCCATTGTTAAAATGCTTCATGGGCCGGCTTTGGCCCAGGACGACCGTCCAGAGCCCACGGACCAGAAGATCCTAAAAAAGTATATATATAACCTTTTGTAATATGTTAAATATTAGTGCTCATAAAACATACTGTAATAACCTACCTAGTATAGTTGGTTTTTGCTTAAACCTTCTATGTAAAAGGAGGGCACGGGTTCATGGCTTAGTGTCCTTGTTTTGTTTTAAAAAGACTTTTTCCTTGTTTTAAGAAGAGACATCATTTTATTTTAGTTCTTGGGCACCCAAAAGCTTTGGACTGGCCCTGAATACTTCCAGTATCGAAAGAAATTTGGATATATTCAAAAGATAAATAATTAGTAGTTGAAGTGGACAACTATTGCTTATATGCACGAATTTTGGAAAATAAGCCAATTTTGGTGTAGATCATAGCTAAAAGAACCTCCTTTAAAATGAATGAACCTTCAAAGGAACTTGCTAAATTGTTACTAGACTCAGACTGTGAACTAAATGCTATCATTTAGAACCTGCAAACCGAAAGTGTATTAATACTATCATAAGCCTCAATCTGTTGCATTGAATCTGTTTAGTTTTCAAGGGATTTTCTTAAATTGTGGCAGAACATTATCCATTTTAACTTGTATTCTTCTTTAACGAATTCTCTTTTGTGGCCAGCATGAACATTTTGGGGTGGGCAGTTATGGTTGCCATTGGCACCAATGCAGCCACAAGGTTAGAGTCACGTCTCCATGGAATTTCAAATCACTATAAATCTTATATTTATTTTTAACCATTTGTGTCATCTTCTTGCAGTGTAAGGGTGTCTAATGAACTCGGAGCAGGTCATCCAAGGACTGCCAAGTTTTCGGTCGTCGTGGTTGTCATAACTTCGTTTGTCATAGGGCTTCTCTTATCTCTAGTTCTGATTCTCACGAGAAATCAATATCCATCTGTGTTTACCAATAGTGAAGACGTGAAGAAGATTGTGTATGCACTGACCCCATTGCTTGCAACTTCGATCATCACCAACAATGTTCAACCTGTTATTTCAGGTGTGTAGGTCCTTTTCTCAATTTTTCTTGTCCTAGATTGCGTTAGCATTGTCCGTGTAAGCAATATGCAGAGAAGGGAACATGTCGCAAAACACCAGTCCATTAAGGTTCGAAGTATCGGATTCGGAATCGGTATCGGCAGTATTAGAGGTTTCAGATCGGAGTATCGGATTTTTTGGTATCGGAAAGCAAATAATCATTAATAAATTATTAACTGTTAGAAAATATATTTTATATACTTAGGCATAATTTTAATATTTTCAGTGTTATTTCTTATTAGTTTTGAAATTGAATGAAATAGTTTACCGATTGGTTTACATACGATAGATAAGTTTTCTTCTTTTACATGCTTTTACAACCTTTCTATGTTTTACTCCCTTGCTGATTTGTCTTTTTCGTTCAATTTTTTTTTTTTGTCGAATTGACCGGAAAAGATACCCCCAGTGGGGGTATCGGTCGGTATCGGATCGGGGACGTGCCAGACCGTATCGCTATTGGCTGTATCGGATCGGTATCGTCCGATACTACGAACTATGCTATTAAGTTCTTGATATATGTATCTTCATATTTCATTTCATCTCTCTTAAGAGTTATGTCACAACTAGTATCTACTTGACAACAGGCGTAGCAATCGGAGCAGGATGGCAAGCGGTAGTCGCATATATAAACATCGGTTGCTATTACTTGTTCGGAATTCCCCTCGGCCTTGTGTTGGGTTATAAGCTCGACTGGGGTGTACAGGCAAGACATCTGATACACAATTCAACCCTTACATGTTGTGCCAGCATTGTAACCTTGTAGGCATAGTATTGTGTTTCCCTAACTTTTCTTTCATTTTCCGGAAAAAATTAGGGTATTTGGTATGGAATGCTGTCAGGAACTGTGCTACAAACACTGATCCTAATCTGGATGACCTACCGAACAGATTGGAATAAAGAGGTAACTCGGATGATCGACTATGTTGTACAGATACAATTATATAACACAATGTGATAATAGACACGATACCTGTCTTATGTGTGGCTAGTGTAATTTGGAGTATCCTTTTTTGTCCAATATGTGTCTGACACGAAGCGACACGGACACGATGCCGACTTCCTGAAGAATTCCTTCATCTTCACTGCAGGCTTCCATTGCTGAAGACAGAATAAAACAATGGGGTGGAGACGGAGGAGATGAAGGCATTGGGGTGGAGACGTAAGAATTGTGCGTAAAATGCAGCAAACATCAGAGGGATCTTTGTAACGTTCACTTGAAGATCAACTGACCGTTATATACTGCCAGTGCATGACATGGACTTGTTTGAACTTTGAACTTTCTTATTTAATGTGAGAAATAAGACAATGTTTTATGTGGCATGAGACATAAGACGATGTCTTTGGTAGGTGGTTTTCGTAGGTGGTAAGATTATATTCACAAAAGATAATGAGATAGAAAAGTCTTCTTCAATGCAAAAGTATTGAGAAGACAATAAAATCTACTTTTTTTTTCAACTTCTAATGTAACTTCTCATCTTATTCCTTTTTTTATAAATATTTCTATTCATAATTGACGATGTGGACATAAAGTCATTGTCAAGTGCATTGTCTAGAACTAGACAATCAACTTCAAAATGTCTTTGCCATATTCATTTCATGTCATCTTCATAATTTATTTTGACATTTGCATTGGAGAATCACTTTCTAAATGAATCTTTTCCCATTCCAAGTCTTTTTTATAAAAAAAAACATTCATATTATTTATGTAAAATAACATACAAAGTAATTATGTATTTCTAGATAGTATTATGTTATATCAAAATCTCATTGTGGTAGATAGGGATGGCAATGGGGTGGTAGGGGAAGTAGTGTTCGAATTTCGTTCCCATTTTCGTCTCCACTCTGGTTCAAATTTTTATCTACATTTTCGTCTCCGTTAAACAATGCACTTTCCGTCTCCGCTCCCGCCCGATTAACACTTTCGTGGACAGATTTTATTCTCCGTCCCTCGTCCCGTTAATAAATTTATTTTCTGTACAATATAAGTTAAAAAGAAAAAAATGTTTTCATTCCAAAATAAATATGGATATAAATAAAAGAGACGATTAAGACAGCTTGTAATTATGGAGTAGCAAGCTTGTACCTAAGAGAGAGATTGATGTCTAACTAATACCAATAGGTTGCGGTATAAGAATCTTCAGGGCCGGCTCCAACATTTTGGAGGCACAAGACCAAAAATGAGACCCTCGTCCCTTTATATAAAATTCTAAATTTATTTGGAACCAAATAACACTAAAGTAAGTCTAAGAAGAAAAGGTTCACACACCTCTAGTTTTTTTATGCAAAATTGTCAATTAAATCTTTGTGATCAAATTGGGATGACATTTTTTTTAGGTTTTATTTGATTATTCTCCGGACACCCTTGGGCTTCCCCAGGCTCACATATTTTTTGGGTCCTGGAACATAAAAAAATGTTGCATCCAAAATATAAAAAGATACAAAAAGATGGAGACCCCTTAGGGAAGAGCTGCCTGGCCCGTCTCCCCTTGGAGCCGGCCCTGAGAATCTTGCCTGGACAGGTAGTATTATATCCATATCCGGCTCCGAATCCGATCGATTTTTTTTTAAATCCCCATCCCTATTCCGTCCTAGTTTTTAAATTCCCAAATCCGTCCGCCGGAGAGGAGAAAAAAACTGGATTAACGCCGGGTTCGGGGGAAATTGCTGACCCTAGTGGCAGACCTAAACATCATCTTAGTTTCTATATATTAGATATGTAGTTATTAATATCTAAATTAAAATTATATACATAGATGATAAAACATATGTTGGAGAATGTTAAGGAATCAATAAGATGACTGCATTCTATGTTGAGCGGATGTTCAATAAATACTAAGAAGCCAATAATTTCTTTTCCCTTATTAGAAGTGTTATAATTTGTTTACTTTTAACAGAAATGTGTTGATTTCCCCTTGATGATTCTCATTAGCCGAGCTCATTTGTAATGCTAGTTAATATCCAACTAATCATTACAACTCCCATTAACCACCCTTGTGTGCTTGGTCAGTGACATGGGAGCATCTGTCTTACTGATCCCCACAACTCTGTGTCCTTTTTGTTGAATATTGAATAATGCCGGGTATAAGAATTATCCGACACAAATGTGACAATTATGCATCTCATCCTTTATTCTACGTTCGTGATTGAGATTAGTTTACTAGTCTTAATAATCTGAACAACTCGAGGTGGATAACTTTTTAATCACATACTTAACCCACACCAACACAAGGATTTGGAACCATGAACCCTTGGGTTGTTGTTTCAAGTTTTAGAGACTTACAAATAGATTTTGAATTTCTTATCAATGTTTATTTGGTGAGTTTCTAATTAAAAATTAGGAGGGAATATAGGATCTTCGGTTTCCCATAGCTGTGGCCCAAGGCTTCCCTTGAAAATATTTTTGTTTTCCTAAAAATATTGATTGGGTACATTAATTATTATTATTATTGGACAGTAATACCCACAATGACACCGGTTAAATTAAGTAACAATAACATCCTGAAATCAATGAAAATTTATTTGTGAAAAATTAAACAAATTAAGATTCTCGTTCCTATCTTAACTAAACATTGAGAATGAAAAAAATTGAATTTTTCTGACTGCATATTCCCAACATAATCAAATCAAACACAGGTATGGTAATGTTGATTCCCATGGAAAAGCAACATAAGCAAGTTGGCTGAGTTATCTATCATGTAGGACAATAATAATGGAATAGTTTAAGGTCTAATTGGAACATCGACTCTTGTTTGAAGACACTATAGCTCATCAATCAGCCTCACATTTATATTTTGTTCAGAGAATATGAACACTAAACAGCAGTATGCCAATAATGTCAACCCTGATTTCAATTCTCATCGCGTGAAATGTTACAAATAAGCAGCCAAAACTCGTCAACTACGCATTCATTTCCACAGCTAATAATAATACATGCCCATTAGAGCGAGGGAAAGAATAAGGAATATTAGCAACAACTGCTTAGTCTCTAACAATTGGTAGGTTTAAAACAAGAACAATGTATACTGATAATAGAATTCTACAGTTTGATACTCCTGCATGGCCTCAAGGAGAATCCCACCAGCAGGTAGCAGATGGTCATACAACATGAAGACGGACTAGATACTAGAGAAGAAGAACCATCAGAGGAGATCTTTAGCAAGCCTGATTGGCTTGTCCATCGAAATTGATGGCTCGCTACTCGATGCTTTTAACAGGTGCTTATGTGGCTCTTCTTCGTCACTTGATGACAACGATGCAAGCGATTCAGAGCCATCTGCATTTTTTGAAACCGTATTGGAAGGTAGTTTAAAGAAACATGCACTATGTATCGCAAAAATTAAAATATTCTGAAAATCACTCTGCTATCTTTAATTTAATTTCCTAACAAGCCTATCCAAGAATTTTTCTAAACAATATGGATTTCCTTTAAAGGTCAAGCCAAAAAAAGAAATTTATGTGTCTCTCCGAAGAAAGTCCAACTATGGAAAAAGAAAATAATTAAGCTCCATGACTGTTTGTGATAAATATCACACAAAAGTAAACTTTACCAGACAATTCCAGATGCTCCGGTAGATGCCTTACTGCAGCAACCTGAATATTTTCTGGTAGAAGGCAGTTGCAGAATGAACCTAATATTTAAGCTGAAATTAGAAACTCCTCCATTTAAAATACTAAATACATGTTCTTAAAGGATTTCTACCTAATTTAGCAAGACGATTCACCCATCCTGGTATAGACTTTCCAGTTAATTGTGTGCAAACATCATTGGTAAAATGATTGCAATTTTTGGCAATAAGATGGTACGTGTCACCATGATAGTTTCCAGCAAGTTGTTCAATGAACAAGCGGAAGTCTGTGCGAGACATGTCAGTGGTGCCAAGCCACACAGAACATCTGAAAATAAAGCCTGGGCAGCTCTTTGGTTCCACCTCAAAGATTCCACTGGCTGGGTACTCATGAGCTCCGAAACCATACTCCACACCATGAACTGTTGATAACGTTGACATTAGTATGTGTTATAGCTTTGAACTTAAAGAATAAAGCATAATATGAGGAGAAGAGAGAAGAGAAAATAGTACAGATTTAGCTACTAACAAGCAACTCAACCCTCCTATATATGCAACAAAACTAAATTGGGGAAGAATATTTGGGGAAATGTCATGTATGCACGTTTAATTTACCACAATCTCTGTACTTGCTCCACATGTAGGACAGCTCAATAGGTGTCTATCTTTCAAGGATCTATGCATATTCTTCAATTTAGGTCAACTCAAGAAATTCCTGAATGATAAAAACTACCAAAAAGTGCATATTGTAGTATTCTGAGTATCACATGCTAAATTATGAGGGATCGTCAGAGATTAAAGGCTTAGTAAAATGGACTTTCAGGTTGCTTGAATTTCCACCTTTCATGAATGAAATAGAGTTCATTTTGATCTTTGGCATGGCATATAAACCAAGGTCCATGCTCTTCAACAGTTATATGTGACAAGGGGAAAATCTATAATCTGAAAAGCAAACAGAGTATGATCATTCTTGCAACAGGGTCAGAAGAGACACTGAAAGCGATGTGCAGTAAGGAATGTCAAGAAACTGAGCAACCATGTGTTTGCTTATGATTTTCCAATAAAGAAAAAACTGAAGCTACTGCACTATCTAACTTTATGGTGGCTTATTAAGCTCACTCAAAAACCTCAAACTAACAAGACTGATTGGATGGTGTATCAAAAATAAAGAAAAAATATATAGAATAAAATGATAACTTCTATGATAAAGAAAAATGTGCTAAATACAATGTTCACATCGAATTCTGACGCTTCCTATGAGTATATCCACCAAACAAACCAGAGGCAAGCAACCTTTTACATATAGCAGTAGTTATCATACATACTTTGATTCATTGACCATTTCAGAACATTCAAAACCTCATTAAGGCACCTGAACATAAGAAACAAATGAAGTGCATCCACATGCATAAAAGCAAATCTAAGAGGCCACTTAATGACAATCAACAAAATCTACATGCGATATACAGATGGGGAAAGTCTCTTCCTCTCTCGCCAAGATAAATGGTTGTGTACTTGACAAAAGGGTGCTAACACTTAAGCCGAACTTGCCATTTGACTTTGTTGCTTACATTGCGCAAAAAATGCGATATATGTATCTTGAGGATAAAATGTAATAAATATAAACCATAAACCACAGTAAGCCTTATCTTATTCATCTCATTTGACCTTGAAAATTGCTGCTTTCCACTGGTTCCTTCCATGCCAGCAGCCAGCTGCCTCAACGTGTAGTCCTACTGCTTCCTAGAGGAACTGTTACACTTCAACCTAAAGAAAGCCAACACATGCACCCCTCTCAGTAATTCCCCTGTTTAATTAGCCAGAAATGACATGATGTACACACAAGCCAAATCAAATGATTTTATTTCATTTGATTCTCCCAAAAAACTGGTCCTAGTCTCTAACGAGTCAGTAAGGATCCTCCAATGTATTGGGTACTAACCCTACCTTTACCACTGTTACCTAACTCAGCCCAACCTCCACAAACAGCATTTAGCAAGCTTCAGAATGTAACTGAAGAGTTTCAGATCTTGATACGTTTAGGTTTCAAGAGTTGGAAGAGGAACAGTACAAAAGAAGATAGTAAGTGCTTGTTCTTATTCAGGTAATGAAAGTAGGTTAAAACTTGCAATATAAGATGCAAACAGCAGCCTGAGTACGTCGTTCAGTCGACAGCAGGCAGCTGTGGAATAGAACTGAGGGTTCCAGGTATGACAGCAGTTTGAAGTGTCAGATAATGTAGTCAACTTATTTATGTCTGGAATCAACATAGAATAAAATGATATTTCCATGTCTAAAACCAGTCTACTATGTAGCCATTAGGTCCGCTTCTTCTGAACTTCAGCAACAACCGCAGTGCTGACTTCTGTACAGTTACAATGAGTCAACTACCATTGACGTCTAATTCTATGTTGGGAGTTCTAATATAGTAGTAAAGTAGTACTTGAATTTGGATCTGAAGGAGAGAATAAAGTTTCTGTGATTCTATCCAGCGTGTAGATGAAATTATTCTTAAATCGCAGGGCTCTCGTCCAGGCTGTCAATTGGCCTGCCAACCACAACTTTGATATCAGATATTAAGGTTTCGATAAGTCAAAGTAGGACCTGACTCCTGAGCACTGGTTGTAGTTCATTATTTAATCTAACGGAACCTTGTTAGACATGACAACCAGTAACGCAGTAGTTAACTGTCATCTGACTGTAAAATTACCATGAATCCAGACTGCTCCTTTTTGTTCTTCTGGTCTCATGACTAAGAAGGCTAGCTAGGTAAGATTCACTATGCAAGACACTGCATTTGAAAATGTACAACAGTTGCCTGAGTCCCCTTCAAAATGATAGAGAGTCCAAGCTAGGCATGGGCAAACACTCTCATGTATCACTTATATTGCCTGTTTAGGTGTCTTAATACTTGAACCCAATGTTATAGAATTCGCTAGGCGGAATCGGTGCGCCGAGCCCCCGCCTAGCGCCTAGGGTGCCTAGACGGCGCCTAGGCGCCGACTAGGCGCCGATTTTTTTTTTTTTTTACACATGTATATATGTATAAATAGTAATATATATGTAACATGTTAACACATGAGCTTATTAGCTCTCATGGCTAGCAGGTGTATTCCTAAGTTTCAAAATAAAAGGGAGGTGAAGAGTTCGAATCCCGTGGAACATTTTGTGTTTTTTTTTTACTTAAATAAAAGGGGAGGAACGGGGGAGAGAGAGTGCACGATGTCATCCCCTCCCCTTCCCCTTCCCTCTCGTCATCCCCTCCCCTCCCATCAGCGGGACAGCAGCTGCTGCTGTCCAGCAACAGCCACCAGCAGTGGTCGGCGACGGCGACGACGGCGACGACGGCGACGGCGGCGGCGGTGACGGCGACGACTGCGGCGGCGGCGGCGGCGACTGCGGCGGCCAGGTAAGTAAATTTTTTTTTTCCCCAAATATGATCAGATTTTTTTTTGTTTGAAATTTTTCAAAAAAAAAAAAAACATGGTCGATTTGCCCGCATAGGGCCGCCTAGGACCGCCTAGGGCCGCCTAGGACCGAACCCGCCTAGGACCGCCGCCTAGGGGGTTTTCGGTGCGGCCGGCGGCCGCCTAGGCCGAATTTTAGAACACTGCTTGAACCCATAGAAAATAATTTCATTTAGATGATAAATAAAAAGAGAGAATATTACGAGAAAACTAGGCAACATTCCACCTAAATGCCCAAAAATATCCTAAACCATGTCTCACCTCACTTAAAAGTTTATACAAACACCACATGAAACCATCATTTTCTTTGTTGCAACGTCTACTCTATAACATCCACATCTATGATATTGCCACTTGTTGCCATCCACATACATCTTGCTTCTACCACTAAAACATTTCTCGTCACAACAACCTTGACTTCTTTCACCCGTTCACAGCCATGACAAATGAGACACCACAACATCAACCCCTACCTTTGCAAAGCCACAACTACGAACACTACCAATGTCATGTCCATAACCAATGTTATAGATTTCGCTAGGCGGAATCGGTGCGCCGAGTGCCCGCCTAGCGCCTAGGCACCGCCTAGGCGGCCGATATATATATATTTTTTTTTACTTTTTGTTCATGAGTATATATATAAATAATATGTTACTTATAGACATAAAAGTTATTGGACTTTTATGGCTAGTATAGCTATATTTAAACCTTTACATAAGGTTATGGGTTCAAATCCTATGTTTGTTGTTTCAATTTTTTTTTTTACTTGGAAAAAAAAAACACACTTATAAATGGGGAGGAGAGAAGAGAGAGTGCAGTCCACAGACTCCTCTCCTCCTCCCCTCCGCTCCCCTCCCCTCTCCCCTCTCTCCTCCCCTCCGCTCCTCTCCCCTCCTCCTCCCATCTCCGCTCCCCTCTCTCCTCCTCCTCCCCTCTCCGCTCCCCCCTCTCCTCCTCCCCTCCGCTCCCCTCCCCTCTCCCCTCTCTCCTCCCCTCCGCTCCTCTCCCCTCCTCCTCCCATCTCCGCTCCCCTCTCTCCTCCTCCTCCCCTCTCCGCTCCCCCCTCTCCTCCTCCCCTCCGCTCCCCTCTTCCCTCCTCCCCTACTACGACGACGACGACGGCAGCAGCAACAGCAACAACAGCAGCAGGCAACGGCGACGACGGCGACGGCGGCGGCGACGGCGGCGACGGCAGGTAAGTATTTAATTTTGTCATATGAATTTTTTTTTTTTTTTTGATTTTTTTTCTTCAAAATTTTAAAAAAATTTAACCCTAACCCTAACCCTAGGGCCGACTAGGGCCGACTAGGACCGCCTAGGTCCGCCCAGCGCCTAGGCCGGTCGCCTAGGACCTTTTCGGTGCGGCCGTCTAGGCCGATTTTTAGAACACTGTCCATAACATATGCCTTTTGTTACTACCATAACCATCATCCTTCCTACTAGTGCCATCACTACCACAGTCTATTAATATTCCTATATTGTTACCATTAGTTAACTGCAACCCAGAAGGTAGGTCTATCTACCTGCTAACTAGTCACCTAGGTTTTATGGCATGACCCTATCATGCTCATATCAAGGTAGTCAAAGGCGTAAGGCGCACTTGAAGCACAAAAAGACCATATTGTCCGAGGCGCAAGGCGCACTTAAGACGCGTGACCAAGTGAAACTTGACGCAAAAATAAAAATAATAAAAATATACATAAAAAATAAATTAGTAATATAAGAAATAAAACCAAATAGCATATTAAAACCAAGAAAAATATGTTAAAACATAATCAAGTGAACTAGCAGTAGCAGTCAACAGAACTAACAAGAATTTGTATTCTTCCTACCACTCTTTTAGTAAATTTTAGTTCTTCCAATTCAATTGTAGCCAACTTTGGCAATCATGGAAATGACTACCTCCCTCCCCACTTGTATGAGCTAAATGCTATCTTCATGCGTTATATATATATATATATATATATACAAAAAAACCATAAGGTTCGTCTAGACCTGCCTCTTTTCTTGGTTGCGCCTTGCTGAAAGGCGCATCTTAGGCGCGCCTTCGGTGCTCGAAGAAAGACGCCTCGTCTAGTGAGGTGCGAGGCGCACCTTTGACTACCATAGCTAGAAATTTCGCACAAACCTAGAGGGTTGACATCATGTCGACAGTCGGTCATAAAACTCTGTCAAATCTTGTAGGGAGCTTTCTTATGCTCTATAGTTGAATCCATTATGATGGAAGAAGGCTTGGATGATTGTGATGATGATGACTCATTAATAGGCTTATTGGACTTTCTTTTTGACTAACTCAATTGTGGCCAATGTGTCGTCGACATGCTCATATGTTCGTGTGCAAAAAAAAGTCAATTGTGTCTAGTGCTAATAATTCTAATTCTATAAGAATGAAAAAGGACAGAAATGAGCACATATCTCATCCTCAATCGCTGTAATAGTTTTACTGTGATGATAAGAAAAGATATGTGTGTGTGTGTGTGTGTGTGTGTGTGAGAGAGAGAGAGAGAGGGAAAGTTTTTTACTTTTCGTCTAGAAAACCCAACCTGAGTGGGAAGATGTAGTTTGGCAACAAGACATTAAGGGCAGGACAGTAGCACTTGTGGGGAAGGAAGGAGGGAGGAAAAGTAAGAATGCAATAGGATGATCCAGTGACAAGATGAGAAGGTAAGATGACATTGCAAACAAATAGATGAGTCCACCATATGGACGATCCAAACCGTCCATCATCATGGAACGAAACTGATAGTCCCATGTCTTACAGAAGTTCAAGTACCACTTACCAGTGACTGAATAGTCCATTAGTTATGCTTGTTCTTAAATTCAGTAACGACTGCATGCAGATGTCTCTACAATTACTATGAGTTAACTAGGAAGGCATCGAATAGTTCTATTTTGGAGTTCTAATATAGTAGCAACTGAATTTGGATATGAAAGTGGTATAAAGATTATATGTTTCAGCACTCCAGTCAAATCTATCAATTGACACAGTGACCTCAACATTGATACTAGACCTTGAAGGTTTAGACAAGATGAAACAGACCCCGAACAGTGGTTGATATAGTAGCCATGAAAGTGAAAAAGACATCAGTTCTGTCAGTGTCATCTAACTGTAAAGTTACGGGGAATCCAGAGCCCCAGACTGCTAAAGTTTTTCTTCTCACAAAATCTTTATGAATGGTCTCATGGCTAAGAAGACTATCTAAGAAAGATCCAGTATCATTTGAAAATGTACAACACCTACCTGAGTTCTCTTTAAACTCGTAGTGAGTCCTCGACCTAGGCTTGGAAAACCTCTCATGCCCCACTTACATTGTCCAGCTTAGGCATCTTAATACTGGATCCGGAGAAAATGATTTCCAGAAGATGATAAATAGAAAAGAACGGATAATCAGAGAAACTAGTAGGCATCATTCCACCTAAGTGCCAAATAATCCCGAACCATGTGTTGCTATAAGGTGGTTTAAATGAATGGAATGCTCAAGCAACAGAAGATTTTTATCTTCCAAATTTGAGAGCCACATCCATTGTTGTGACTTTCCTGCCACCACTGCAACATCTATATCTATAGATGACATTGCCCACATATATTTTGCCATCTAGTACTGAATAATTCTCATCATAATCATCTTCACCTTCACCACTGTCACTCACGAATCAACCACTGCAACTGGAAAGCCATAACTACCAACACTAGTACACTACCACCAACCTTATGACCACAAGTGATGCCCTTTTGTTGTTATTACCATCACCCATAATGTTCCCAGTATTGCCATCACTAGGCAACAAATGCCAGTATTGCAGCCATCTTCGTTCTAGCAATATCACCACTGCAACGGACTTTGCTTTCCCTTCTCTCCTTCTCTTAACAGAACCAAAGAAATGTTAGCAATTGCTTTGGTTTCCTCATGCTCCTTATATCACATGAAACTTTCTCTTCTCCAAATGAACCCATTATCTAATGCAGTCATGTTTTTGACCTTAAGTAATACTCGAAACTTGATAGTCATTAGGGCGGGTTGGTATATTTAAGCCTATCAAAAGCTGTCATAACCTGCTTTTGTAACTTGTTTTCATAAGCTAGTGCTCAGTATAATCAATGAAAAACTATTGTCAAAAACAATAAGGTGTTTGAAAGAACATAATTTTCAAAGGAAAAATTATTGATATTGACAGAAGTGGACATGTATTAACAAAAAATTAAAGGCCTAGGATATAATTTCAGAAATAGGTAAAGGGTCTTTAATAATAAAAAAAAAAGTATGTTGAAAGGACATGGCAAAATGGTCTCGTGCCCGTATCCATGTTCGTAATGTGCAACACAGTCTCAACTACTTATTGTACCTCTTTGAAAATGGCCAATATCACGTATACTTATTGCGTCCATATTGTGCAACATAGGTTAAAAAAAGTACGGTAAGTTGAACCAACCTTTAAAAGCAACCACCTATGTGCTTTCAATAACAGCCCATGGAAAGCAACATTTTTTTTCTTTCAATATATAGGTATTAACTTTTACCAAACACATTTATGTGCTGCTTTCAAAAAAAAATGAAGCGAAAGTAGCTTTAATAAGTCGTATCTGGCTCAACCTTAATCGTACCGTTAAATTCCCCTGGTCAATCATCAGTACCATTACCATCACTCACCATTTTCACCATCACTATCCTATTCAACCATCCACATTCACGAATGCCACTTCGACCCAAGAGAAAGATTCCGATATTTCTTATATAAAAGCTTAAAGTTATCAAGCTCATCAATCTAACTAGCAGAACATGAGTTAAATCTTATGCATATTAAATCAAGATACAATCTTTATCATACATCCCAAATTTACACCGTGACTTCTCATATCAAACATCAAGAAAATCTAAGTGCCACGAGTAAAATCACCTTCAATTCCGGAATGGAAGATCCCGAGCCCGAAGACGTAGAGAGAGTCATTGATCGGCGTGAGATCGTACACATTCAGGTACACAGGCGTCCTGCTTCCGCCGCTGCTCCCGCCATTGGCGTCGTCGCTCGAGGAAGGAGACCCCGAGAGGAAAGATGGCATTTTTCTCGCAGATCTCTCAACAAATCACCTGGAACCGGACGATCCGGGCCGAGTTCCGCATCCCGAGCGCGGGAAATCGAGATGGGCGAGAGGGAATTTGGGGAGGAAATGGGTGCATTTGGGGATTGGGAAATCCTAACCCTAGAAGAAAATTGGGGAACTGACGGGTTTTGTCGTTATTATTTGATCACTGTTGATTTCCTCCATTTGATTGGTGTGAATAGATCCGGATAACAAGGGTATGTCGGTTCTAAATGGAAGCAACGGCCATTTATTGAAAAAATAAATGTAATTTTTGTCTAGAGGCGCTATTTTTGAGTTCTTTAACTCTTTTTACGTGTTATAAATAATAATAATACGAAGTTCTTTCCCTTTTGCAGTTTTGCAAAACAAAAATAAGTAAGGTTTTTTCTAAGGGCACTACCTTTTAGAGACTAGTCCAAAAATGTTTCAAAATATTAGAAGTTTGCCATCAATTTTTTTTTACTTGGGGCTAGCCCAAGCAAAGGTATAAATACCAACTTTTGTTTTCTTTTTCTCTCTATCTACTCTTTTCTTTTCTCCCTCAACTCTTTTCTTCTCTCCCTCAACTCTGGGTCAAAGAATTTAACCCCAAGTTTTTCTCCAACCTACATTTTTTTCAAATTTTTCTCTCAACTCTAGGTCATTGATTTTTATCCCAAATTTTTCCCACAACTCTAGGTCATTGACTTCTCTCATTTATTAGTAAGTCATCGAATTAATATATGTTTAATATTTTAAACATGAATTTCACATATAAAAAGTTGAATTATGTGTTTAATGTAGAAAAATGTTGAACATGGAACAACCGGGATCATCAAATGTTGTATACTCTCTTCCCGCCACGTCCGAAGAACACTTTGATGCATCGAAAAAATCGGATTGTGACACAGAGGACTGTCACCTGTCTGGCAGTCCCGACCATAGATTAGGACTGCCAGAGAGGTGGCAGTCCTTCACATATGTAGGACTGCCAGGGGCCTGACAGTCCTACATATATTTTTTTGCGATTCTAAAATTTCGACAAAAAGTGCTAAAACGGAGGTCCAAACATCATTTCTTTGCGATTCTAAAATTTCAGAAGGTCGTCTATCTAACGGTGAGACGGTTAATCTCAGCCTCCTCAAAGATACGCTCATTTTGCGACAAACCGGGCCTCGTTTCGACCTCCCAGTCAAAAGTTATGGCCCTCCAAAGTTTCAACTGACCATAAAATGCACCGGAATGACCATTCTCCATCTTAATTTACACGGAGAATGGCTATTCCCAGTGTTAAAATGTAGGTGAATGGCTATTCTTCGTGTTAATTTACACGGAAAGAATGACCATTCTTCGTGCTCCGTGCTAAATTACAAAGACTTACAAATAGGACTGCCACACCCCTGGCAGTCCTACATTAAATTAGGACTGCCAGGGTGCTGGCAGTCCTAATTTAATGTAGGACTGCTAGGGGGGTGGCAGTCCTAATACTGGATCAGATAGCCATTCTTCGTGCTAAATTACACGGAGAATGGCCATTTTTCGTACTAAATTACACGAAGAATGGCCATTCTTCGTGTTAAATTAAGAGTTTTCAGTTGAGGAGCTCCTCACTGAGTTTGATAAGTAGGACTGCCACCCCCCTGGCAGTCCTACGTTGAATTAGGACTGCCAGGGTGCTGGCAGTCCTAATTCAATGTAGGACTGCTAGGGGGTGGCAGTCCTGATACTGGATCAGATAGCCATTCTCCGTGCTAAATTACACGGAGAATGGCCATTCTCCGTGCTAAATTAAGAGTTTTCAGTTGAGGAGCTCCTCACATAGTTTGATAAGTAGGACTGCCACCCCTGGCAGTCCTATACTGAAGTAGGACTGCCAGGGTGCTGGCAGTCCTAACTCAAACTTGCTGTTGCAGCAAGTTTCAGTCAGGACTGCCAGCACCCTGGCAGTCCTACTTTAGTGTAGGACTGCCAAGTGGGTGGCAGTCCTGATACTGATACTCTGTACATAAAAAACAACAATTCATCACAAGTACATAAACAACAATAATTCATCACAACTACATAAATATTCCATATCCAACTTAAGATTCATCACAATAATTCATCACAATAATCTAACTACAATAATTCATCACAACTACAATAATTTATCACAACTACTTAAGTTTCAAAGATTCCACATCCAAATTAAGTTTCAAACAAGTACATAACTATTCCACATCCAACTTAAGTTTGAAACAAGAAAAATATCCAGATCCAACTATATATCATGCCGGGCCTTTGAACGAGACTCCCTATTGTTCATGAAGGGGAAGTCGACCACGTCGTCGATGCGATCAAGCTTGTTGGCGACCACGACACTAGTGTCACTTTGGCAACCTCTCCGAGCTTCGGGCGTCGGTTCGAAAATTGTTATCGGACGCTCAAGAGGACGTCCCGCACGTTCCTTCCGCTTTGACGCGGTGGGTCGTATTCTTTTGTTAGCGGCCGGTGGACTACATGACAACATACAGTTATTAAATAATAAAAACAGAAATAGGACATGCAGTTACCCCCCGCATATGAGCATCATGCAGTTACCCACCCCTATATGTCATTACAGTAGGACTGCCAGGCATGTGGCAGTCCTAATGTAAATCAGGACTGCCATAGTCCTGGCAGTCCTCTTTCATAAGAGGACTGTCAGGACTGTGGCAGTCCTACTATTATGAGACCCGAACTGCCAAAACGAGATGGTAGTTTATCGTATTCTAGGAGTAGGGTTTCAACATAAAATGTGGGTTTCTTGTGTTCGAAAATGAGGGAAGAGAACCATAAAGAGATTCTAAACCTATTTTATCAAAACTTTTTCAAGAATTAAAAATATTCTAGGGTTTTGAATAGAATGTACAAAATTCTCGAAGAAATTAGGGAAGAACGTACCTAGATTCCGGTTGCTTTGACTTGCATGTCATCTCTTCGAATCTACGAAGGTTGTGGAAGAAATCTTGGTGGAGGAATTGGGAGTGGAGTGGTGGAGAAGAAGAAATTAGGGTTTTAGGAGAGGGAGAGGGAGAGAGCTCTTTTTTTTCTTCTTGAGGAGAGAGAGTGTAGAATGACAAATAAAATGAAATGAAAGATTTGGGGGGTTGGGCTGCCTCCTAGAAAATTTTGGGTGCCCCCTAGCAAATTCTCTACGTGTCGGTGTCGCTCCGGGAAGGCTTTTCTTCGATTCGATCTACTGGGAGGTATAAATCCCTTCTCCTTTTCATTTTCTCATGCATATAGGTCTATTTTGAACCCATAGGAATGACCCCCATGGTTGTATCTCTATTTGTGTCCATTTTGTGTCCATTTGGAGGTCATAGGAGTGTCCTTTGTGTTGTGGTTGTGTCCATGTGGGAAAACCCCAAATTTGGACACACTATGTGTTGTTGTTATGTATGAATGAATTATTACATGTTTAATCTCATATTTTTGTATTGGAGATGTGTTCTATAGTGTCTCATATATATATTAGTGTAGAGAGTGAGTTCTTGATATATTATGTTATATACTTGTGTTCTTTTGTCTCAAACTACTCAAATTCGTCATAATTTTTATCCACGTTTTTAGTAGCAATAGCAACTTAGAAATGTCATAACTTTTAGCTTAAAACTTCGATTTATCTCCCGTTTTTTTTAAAAGAACCGTATCGAAGTTAGCTTTCCAAATATATATTTTAATAAGCCAAATTCTTTATGTAACTTTCTGTAGAATTATTTGAGTGTCAGCTGTACGAAAGACGAACGCGTTTCGGTATTTTTGCGATTCCGGGAGCTTCCGGACACGAAAATGCGATCCGTTTGAAGTTTCGGAAAGCTAACATGAAGTACTACAACATACTTTAATCCTAGAATTTAGTGAATGCCTAATTGGTACAGTATTGGTTTTAAGTAAAAGAGTGACTATACGATATATGCATTTTGTGTAACCTATAAGCCTATGTAGTATGGATATTAAATGAATATAGAGTATGTAATGCATGATATGTTAGATGAATGAAATAATATATATATGATATATATCCTCTTTACATTAATGTATATATATGGTTGAATGCAAGCATGTAGGAATGCAATTAATGTAATATATGTAAGCAATGCATAAATGCATAAATAAAAGAATGATATACAATGCATGCATGAAAGTATATAATGAATGCTAGATATAAATGCAAGGTATATATGTAATGATAGATATGAATGCATAATGTATAAATATTGTAAATGCAATATCAGATTTCATATGTAGACATAGAACCAATGCATAGCTGATATTTAGATTGAATGTTAGTTCATTTTAGGTTGTTCGAGCACTGAACTGTCCATGTAAGCATATATACCTTCCTTTTCCTATTGCCAAGCCAATTTCAGTTTTCAATATAGTGGAATGTCTATGAATGTAATGTTAACCTTCAACCCCTTAATTCGAAATGTTAGTTAATTTCAGTATTAGACAATGCATGAGCTGTATGCATATGGGATGTTGGCTTAATGGCAGATTTCAGATAACATGGTTCATTTTATGTGGTTAGTTACACCAGTTTATGGGATAGCTCACTTTAGTTTATATGTAAATGTGGAACTAAACTGAGAATGAACTTCACCCTCTGCACAAGGACACCCCACTCTATATCAACCACCATGCCATGTAACCCTTCTCTAAATGATTGTTATAATATATATAGATTTATGTAAAGTATAGATGCATGTTAGTTATAACTTAAATAGTCTCTACTCTAATGTATATAGATGTATACTTGTAGCCATGCATGTTAAGTATAATACATGTGTAATGTAGATGGGTTAGCTTTGTGCCATGTGTAGTGTAAACTCATAACTAGTGTTGATTTCTCTTTTCATGTACACACACACACAGGTTTCACACCCTCAAGTGACACTCTCATGTCACATGACACACACACACATACACTTGAACACATGCACTTTCATTCTCCTTTTTCCCTATGGATATGTGTACACACACACACACACACACACACACACATATATATATATATATATATATATATATATATATATATATATACATATGTGCATGTTAGACTCACATTTTTAATGTATCCTATAAATATATGAGTGCACTATATTATATTAGATACATTTATGGACATGTGTGTATATATGTGAAATATGTGTGATGTGGACTATAGGGCATATGGCCTATGTGTATAATATGAATACACCAATGTTGTGTGTTGATAGTCTAGTATGACTTGTGATTGGTGTGTGGTTGCTAGACTAGGCTTGGTTAGGCCTAGTGAGACTTGTTAGACTTGTTTGGCTTAGGCTTGACCTAGTTTGACCAGTCTAGTTGACTAGAGTTGACCGAGAGTTGACTTTGGTCTAGTTTGACCTAGACAACATGCAGATGCATTGTAGATTACATTTATCATCTCCTGTATACATCTTGACTTGTGTTGCTCTAAATAGGAGTCAGGTACCTCATCTCGGACGATACATTTACTTCAGACATTCTGATACGAGGCGAGTACATTCTCTGACCGTTTCATACTTGTCTGGATTTACATTCTTGCTCTAGATTACTGTACTTGATGCTGACACGATCATTATCACGGATTGGTACTATGTGGATCTTCTTCTGAGATGTTATCTTCTTGTATTCACTAAATACATATTGTAATGTGCGTTTCACTTACATATTGTATTTATTGAATACCCTTATCATTGTACACTCATTGTGCATATTGTACTCTCATTATCACATTGAGCCATTGTACAAGCCATTGTATAAGCCATTGTACAAGCCATTGTATAAGGTAACGTAACTGAATTGGATCCTTGTGTATTGATTGGGGAGGGAGAGTAAAATTGGTTATGTGATCAATCCTATTGTATAAGAAATTGTATATGTCCATTGTACACCCATGTACAAAGGAGTCCCATTTTATTGTATAACCTAACCCGTTTACATAACCATATTGTGCTCTAAATCACATGTTGCTTACAGTTCTTACTTATCATATATAGATATTTCCCATTATCAAATCTTTGCTGTTTTCATATATATTCTTCTTTCAGCGTTTCATGTACCTTACTCTATTGCATGCTTTATATTTCCTAACATGATATGAACTGCGTGAGATGTTTTGTGCTCGCTCCCGTCTTGACTGAACCTGTTGAAAATTTTACAGAGGATAATGAGGAACCCTGCACCCTTACTTGGAGTTTGCCTAGTTGACACTCGCGACCTGGACCCCTGGGGAGGTTCAGACAGCTGCTCAGGATGATACCTTGTATAGTGTAGATAGCTTAGACTGTCCTTTCTTTTTATGTTTAGCTGTTGTCTTATTTTCATAGTTGTATATTTTAGAGATGTTGAGACTTTGTTATTTCTTTCTGCTGTACCTCAGTTGAGGATTTTTTATCTATTTTCCATCATGCTATATTCTACCTTAGATTGTGATTGAGTTGTACCTCTGTGTTGGCCTCCTTATGGAGAGTATTCATATTATGTTAGTTATAGTTCATGACCTAGAACTGTGTTCTACCGCCGACACTGCGGCGTAGGCTAGGCGTTGTTACGCTCTCGTACCCTCACAGTGGGTGCGGGTCGTGACACATTTTTAGTGGTGGCCCATGCAGGTCGAGTTTATGTAGTGGTATTCGAACTAGAGTATCACTACAGCCTGCAGTATGATTAGTATATTTTTGGAGGTACTCAATCACATTAGGAAAAACTCTTAATCCGATTCCTTTTGTCTAAAATTGTTGCTTATTGACTTCCCTTGAATATAAACTGTTCTCCTTTGAATTTTTGCTTCATTCTCAGAAATTGCTTCTTGTTTTGATCTGTCTTCATGATGGTTATAAAGACACGATCTCATCGCTTCGGTTCGGGGGATACTATCGAGAGGCTGGCCACCTCTCGTCCTGTTCATCAGGGCCTCAAGACCGCAGCTTCTGTTGTGCCGACTCAGGTTGGCGTTTCTGCTACATTGGAGGTGCACCTCCGTCTGTATAGAGACTTTTTCCTTCTTTTTCGGTTTCTCTCAGCAGCAGCGATTCATGCAGCATCAGCAGGAGAGATTTGTGCAGTATCAGCATCAGGCTGGAGGAAACCAGCAGGGCGAGCTATCGTCAGGACAGTCGAGGATGCACAGACCATTGGAGATCTTGCTGCAAGTTCCGTTCTTCTCAATTCCATTCCTGCAATTGTCTTTTATAATTACCTTGAAATCCGATTCCATCTGTTCTTTGTTGATTAATTAATTTTGTCATGTTACTCTTTTGTTGTGTTTTTTTTTCTGAGAAAATCATATGGGCTAGGTTGCCTAAATCATGGAATCTAGAATCCTCGATAGTCGTGTTAGTTGGCATAGTGAGGACATGTAGTCAGATTTTGGATGTATTCTCGGGTATGGGAATTTAAGGTTTTTGCCGTCGCATGCGGCAGTACGAAAATTTTAAATACCATGAACCTAGAGGTACGTACCTTAGTCAAGGACTCTGTGATTATCGTAGCCTTGCTCACTAGCATGATGAAGACTCTGGACAACATGATTTTGGACAGACGCATATGATTAACAGATTGTATCTTGAGAAGGTTTAAACATCATACTCTTTTGATTGTTATAAATGACTTAGGAGTAGGGATATTTAGTTTTGTAGAGCTTATTCATAGGTAGTTCCTTCATAGTATAATGGTATGATAACTTGTAGAGTGTCTGTACCCTAGAGGTGATAGTTAGCATTGGTGTTAGAATAGTAACCCATTGCAGATAATTCTCCTGTTATCTATAATACCAACCAGTTACACATAGGATGTTAGTATACCTTACATCCTTGATGATTATTACTACTTTTCCTTACATTTTCCATTGAGGCACCCATGACCAGAGCCTGCCTTTGAGTATAGTTGTAGTTTCACCTAAGACCGAGAGGACTATTTGCATAGATAGATTGCAGATGATATTGGCATATGGGATATAGGTTAGTTGGTATCTATAGGCCATTGTTGTATAGGGTTATAAACATGTTGTTTAGCCTATACTTGGTTCAGTTTTCCATTTTAGTTAAGTTCTCTTCGTGTTGAGTTCCTTTGTGTTGATCACCTTTATAGGCAGTGTGCAGACCCTTCACTAGATACCATGTCCCCTTGATTCAGACCATTCATCCTTAGCCTAGTTCTAAGCATTGTTTCAGACCCTTATAAGTTTAGTCTGCCTTAACCCTTGGTTGATCAGTCATGTATATATATAGATGATATACTTAGGATATATGTGATGGGTTGTTGTTCTTGAGCATATATATATATATATATATATATATATATATATATATGTGGTATTTGGTATTCATGTGCTTAGCTTGTAGGTATTTAGTTATAGGTGACTTGATAGGATTGGGAAGTTAAGAGCTAGTCTATTATAGAGTTTCTCTTTTGCTAAATTCTAGTTGCCAACACCTAAATAGCTAGCATAGGTAAAACCCTAAGAAGTTGACCAGTTGATGACCAAGTACGTGGATGTTGAGAAATTGACTAGTGATTGACCCTTGACTATGTTTGACCTAGAAGGGGGTACGATCATCTTAATTTCGATGACAAAATTTTTATAAGGTGGGTAGGATTGTAACACCCAGTTTTCCAGATGAGGGTAATTTTGAAATTTTGTAATTATAATTATTATTTATTGATAATTATTTCAGATTATGATTTTTGGTGATTTTTAATCATTTTTAAACTATTTAAAATTATGACTTGTGATATTGACATTTTACTATTGTTTGGTTTTAATTTCGAGAAATTTGTCACCCCCAGTTTTCAGGAACAGGGATATTTTTATCATTTTGTATTTTTAAAATATTTTTGAAATTTATTTTATTATTTTATTATTTATGATATTATTTTGGGGTTATTTGAGTCGGGTTCGAATTTCAGCTCAATCCGACTTGAAACGGGGACCCGGGGGTAGTGTTGACTTTAGTGGACCCATACATTAGTTAGCCATGGCCCACATGATATAAATATTTTAGTTAGGGGTTAGACTAATTATTATGGATAAGGTTAGTGTGATTAGAGACTTTAGAATGACTAATTTAGCCCCAACCAATTAGCCCTTTCCTAATACTAATAGAATAGGTTAGTGGGGGCATTTTGGACCTTACCATAATAGGACAAATAGCCCCATATGGCCAGCCACTTTGGGAGAGGATAGGCTCAAGTTCATTTCATTATTCTCATCCACACTCTCTCTCTTGTTCTTCCCCAAATTTCTAGAGAGCAATCCCTAGCAATTTCTCCACCAAATCCTTCCATTTTGCCACCAAATCTTCTTCTTTCCTTCTCCATTCTAGCCAAGGAGGAAGCTACCCAAGTTTGGGAGGATTCGGAGCTCATTCGTGTCCTTTTGGAATTTCTACGTGTCGGTGTCGCTCCGGGAAGGCTTTTCTTCGATTCGATCTACTGGGAGGTATAAATCCCTTCTCCTTTTCATTTCCTCATGCATATAGGTCTATTTTGAACCCATAGGAATGACCCCATGGTTGTATCTCCATTTGTATCCATTTTGTGTCTATTTGGAGGTCATAGGAGTGTCCTTTGTGTTGTGGTTGTGTCCATGTGGGAAAACCCCAAATTTGGACACACTATGTGTTGTTGTTATGTATGAATGAATTATTACATGTTTAATCTCATATTTTTGTATTGGAGATGTGTTCTATAGTGTCTCATATATATATATTAGTGTAGAGAGTGAGTTCTTGATATATTATGTTATATACTTGTGTTCTTTTGTCTCAAACTACCCAAATTCGTCATAATTTTTATCCACATTTTTAGTAGCAATAGCAACTTAGAAATGTCATAACTTTTAGCTTAAAACTCTGAATTATCTTCTGTTTTTTTAAAAGAACCGTATCGAAGTTAGCTTTTCAAATATATATTTTAATAAGCCAAATTCTTTCTGTAACTTTCTATAGAATTATTTGAGTGTCAGCTATACGAAAGACGAACGCGTTTCGGTATTTTTGCGATTCCGGGAGCTTTCGGACACGAAAATGCGATCCGTTTGAAGTTTCGAAAAGATAACATGAAGTACTACAACATACTTTAATCCTAGAATTTAGTGAATGCCCAATTGGTACAGTATTGGTTTTAAGTAAAAGTGTGACTATACGATATATGCATTTTGTGTAACCTATGAGCCTATGTAGTATGGATATTAAATAAATATAGAGTATGTAATGCATGATATGTTAGATGAATGAAATAATATATATATGATATATATCCTCTTTACATCAATGTATATATATGGTTGAATGCAAGCATGTAGGAATGCAATTAATGTAATATATGTAAGCAATGCATAAATGCATGAATGAAAGAATGATATACAATGCATGCATGAAAGTATATAATGAATGCTAGATATAAATGCAAGGTATATATGTAATGATAGATATGAATGCATAATGTATAAATATTGTAAATACAATATCAGATTTCATATGTAGACATAGAACCAATGTATAGCTGATATTTAGATTGAATGTTAGTTCATTTTAGGTTGTTCGAACACTGAACTGTCCATGTAAGCATATATACCTTCCTTTTCCTATTGCCAAGCCAATTTCAGTTTTCAATATAGTAGAATGTCTATGAATGTAATGTTAACCTTCAACCCCTTAATTCGAAATGTTAGTTAATTTCAGTATTAGACAATGCATGAGCTGTATGCATATGGGATGTTGGCTTAATGGCAGATTTCAGATAACATGGTTCATTTTATATGGTTAGTTACACCAGTTTATAGGATAGCTCACTTTAGTTTATATGTAAATGTGGAACTAAACTGAGAATGAACTTCACCCTCTGCACAAGGACACCCCACTCTATATCAACCACCATGCCATGTAACCCTTCTCTAAATGATTGCTATAATATATATAGATTTATGTAAAGTATAGATGCATGTTAGTTATAACTTAAATAGTCTCTACTCTAATGTATATAGATGTATACTTGTAGCCATGCATGTTAAGTATAATACATGTGTAATGTAGATGGGTTAGCTTTGTGCCATGTGTAGTGTAAACTCATAACTAGTGTTGATTTCTCTTTTCATGTACACACACACACAGGTTTCACACCCTCAAGTGACACTCTCATGTCACATGACACACACACACACATACACTTGAACACATGCACTTTCATTCTCCTTTTTCCCTATGGATATGTGTACACACACACACACACACACACACACACACACACATATATATATATATATATATATATATATATATATATACATATGTGCATGTTAGACTCACATTTTTAATGTATCCTACAAATATATGAGTGCACTATATTATATTAGATACATTTATGGACATGTGTGTATATATGTAAAATATGTGTGATGTGGACTATAGGGCATATGGCCTATGTGTATGATATGAATACACCAATGTTGTGTGTTGATAGTCTAATATGACTTGTGATTGGTGTGTGGTTGCTAGACTAGGCTTGGTTAGGCCTAGTGAGACTTGTTAGACTTGTTTGGCTTAGGCTTGACCTAGTTTGACCAGTCTAGTTGACTAGAGTTGACTTTGGTCTAGTTTGACCTATACAGCATGCAGATGCATTGTAGATTACATTTATCATCTCCTGTATACATCTTGACTTGTGTTGCTCTAAATAGGAGTCAGGTACCTCATCTCGGATGGTACATTTACTTCAGACATTCAGATACGAGGCGAGTACATTCTCTGACCGTTTCATACTTGTCTGGATTTACATTCTTGCTCTAGATTACTGTACTTGATGCTGATACGATCATTATCACGGATTGGTACTATGTGGATCTTCTTCTGAGATGTTATCTCCTTGTATTCACTAAATACATATTGTGATGTGCGTTTTACTTACATATTGTATTTATTGAATACCCTTATCATTGTACACTCATTGTGCATATTGTACTCTCTTTATCACATTGAGCCATTGTACAAGCTATTGTACAAGCCATTGAATAAGGTAACATAACTGAATTGGATCCTTGTATATTGATTGGGGAGGGAGAGTAAAATTGGTTATGTGATCAATCCTATTGTATAAGAAATTGTATATGTCCATTGTACACCCACGTACAAAGGAGTCCCATTTTATTGTATAACCTAACCCGTTTACATAACCATATTGTGCTCTAAATCACATGTTGCTTACAGTTCTTACTTATCATATATAGATATTTTCCATTATCAAATTTCTGCTGTTTTCATATACATTCTTCTTTCAGCGTTTCATGTACCTTACTCTATTGTATGCTTTATATTTCCTAACATGATATGAACTGCGTGAGATGTTTTGTGCTCGCTCCCGTCCTGACTGGATCTGTTGAAAATTTTACAGAGGATGATGAGGAACCCTGCACCCTTACTTGGAGTTTTCCTAGTTGACACTCGCGACCTGGACCCCTGGGAGGTTCAGGCAGCTGCTCAGGATGATATCTTGTATAGTGTAGATAGCTTAGACTGTCCTTTCTTTTCATGTTTAGCTGTTGTCTTATTTTTAGAGTTGTATATTTTAGAGATGTTGAGACTTTGTTATTTCTTTCTGTTGTACCTCAGTTGAGGATTTCTTATCTATTTTCTATCATGCTACATTCTACCTTAGATTGTGATTGAGTTGTACCTCTGTGTTGGCCTCCTTATGGAGAGTATTCATATTATGTTAGTTATAGTTCATGACCTAGAACAGCGTTTCTACCGCCGACACTGCGGCGTAGGCTGGGTATTGTTACGCTCTCGTACCCTCACAGTGGGTGCGGGTCGTGACAAGAAGTTCGTATTTTAGAACTTGCTAGTTCTCGGTAATAGTTCGACGGAATAAGATCGAATCTTGTTTTGAGCAACAATGATTTTCATCACCCCAGTGAGTTCTCTCCTTCCAACTCTTGAAAAGTTTTGTTTGTGTAATTGTCACGACCCGCACCCGCTTTTCGGACGCGAGCTCGTGAGCAAGCCAGCTACGTATCGAGCGGACTCCAGCCCGACTCGAGTACGTATAAGCTGTCCAGAATATGGTATCATGTCTAATCTAAACTATATCTCAATCTACAGGAATCATATAAAGCAAGAATGAACAAGTATGGGTCATGGTCTACAGCCCATTAGCATATTGTTCAATTAGACTCCGAGAATAATATGAGTCTATACAACTAAGCTGATAAGCAGAATATATCATAAAAGCACGAGAAAGATAGTAAATCAATATCACTAACAAAATACCAGAATCATGCAGATGAAGTCAACTACCACATGCCCAGCTAACTAACTCCGTACAATCAGCTGCCTGAAGAGATCACCAGGTCCTCAAAGGACTAGCAAGATACATAAAACATGCCTATTAATATGACAGTAAATAACATATATGGAGGATGAGAACGTTGCAAGAAGGATCTCTAGAATGTGGAAATGTAATACTAGACTTGGCTACCAATCAATCGATTAACCTCTATAGCTTGTAGTACAATGCAAGATACTCCCAATCTATAGTAGGTTTTGACTGTAATACAATGTAAGATAATCCCAGTCAAGATTAGCCAATTCTAATATCGATCTCCTCTCCTAAGGATACAAAGTCAAGTAGACTCCTATAAATCGTAGTACAATGCAAGATACTCCCAATTTATAGTGTCGCAAGTCAAGTCAATCAATCAATCAATATATGCTATAGGTCGTAGTACAATGTAAGATACTCCCAAATCTATGGCATGTCTCAAGTCAAGTCAATCAATGATATCAAGGTAGAAGAATCAGCTATAGGTCGTAGTACAATGTAAGATACTCCCAATCTATAGTATATCTCAACTGTAGTACAATGCAAGATACTCCCAGTCAAGATTAGTCAAGTCAAGAACAGATACAGAAACTGACAACTCAATCGCAAAGCAAAGTAACATGATAAGACCAATAATCTAGCAATGTCAAATACCCTATACGTGTACGTAATCTATGTCATACTCTTCATTTTATTATTATTATTATTATTATTATTATTATTATTATTATCATTATTATTATTATTATTGTTTGATGAAAAAAAAAAATAGAAATAAGGAAGAGTTGAGAAGGAGAGGTGTCCCCCATGTATTTAATGGGGGGGGGGACACCTCACCATCTCACTACTCTATATAACTCCCCCCCCTTTTATACACACACACACACAAACCCCACACACCACCAGAACACTCCCCCCCCCCCTTCACTCACCGACTCTCTCTCTCTTCCTCTCCTCTTCCTCTCCTCTTCTTCTTCTTCTTCTTCTTCTTTTCTTCTTCTTCTTCTTCATCTGCTGCTGCTGCTGCTACTGCTGCTGCTGCTGCTGCTGCTGCTGCCGCTGCTGCTGCTGCTTTGCTGCCGCTGCTGCTGCTGCTTTGCTGCCGCTGCTGCCGCTGATCTGCTGCTGCTGCCGCCGGCCTCCGGCGCCCGCCGCCCGCCGCCGGCGCCCAGCCGCCCCTCTCCGGCCATCTCCACCAACCCCGTCTTCTTCAGCATCCTCTTCTTCCACTTCATTTTCCAAAAGGAAAAAGAAGACCTAGGTAAGCTTCTTCTCCTTTTCCCAATCCTTATTTTCTTTCAATTCTAACTAGGCTAGATTAATAACAAGGTTGTTATTTGCTATTGGATTCTAATTAGGGCTTGTGAAGGAGTCTAGGACATTCCCAACCCAAGGCAAGTCCTCCTCTCTTTCTCCTTCTCAATATTTCCATCTAGGTTATTGGAAATCATATTTATTCTTTTATTATCATGATAAAATTCTGAAATTATAGCTTCATGAATAATTTTGGGTAATACCGGAAAATTTAAATTGTAAGGTTTAATCTTCAAAAATATGAAATTTCATATCATAAGTATGGAATATGAATTAGTTAAGATAATATTCCTGAATTTTGTTTAATTAAATTCTTAATTGATAGTATTTAAAACAAGTCATGATGTATTAAAATAAAGCAAATTCTAAAATCTAGTGAATGTTTAATTGATGGATATAAACAAAAGTGTTATACATTTATGGTAATATTCCAAACAAGTGGAACTCGAATAGTCACAAATAGAGGAATTGATTTGAACACGGACTCTGGACTTGCAATGTTGGACATGAACATTGGGACTCGTCATGAGCAAACAAACACCTGTGAACATATGGACTCTTCCAGGGTAAGTTGTCATACACATGTGTGGACAGAACAATTGAACCCACTCTCCAGGGAGGTAAAGTATGAGGACGTTATCGTAGAAGCTGTAATTTTTTTTTAATTTATATATGTATATATTTACCTACATATCATCTATGTATATATATTTACGTACATAATATATATATACATACAATATATAAGCATATAAATACATATTATCTATATATGAGTATATGCCTACATACTACTATATATATATATATATGTATATATTATACATACTGTATATATACATACTTATATAAATATATCTATCATATATACATGATATATGCTATCTATATACATATTATCTATATGATACGTAAATATCATATGTATATTATTATATATATATATATATGTACAAGTATATAACACTATCTATATTGTATACATATACAATACCTATATAATATATATACATACTTAGAATTTTGAAAGCAAGCTCACGTTATTATTCTGCTCTGATAAATCTGCAAATCACCATTCATTGCTAAAGGTAAATTGCAAATGCTCACGTGCTAAGGTAAAAAGTTCAATTTTCTATCCTTTTCCTCTTTTTTTGTTTTCTTATTATATATATATAAACTGCGTGGTCCGGTGTTGAGGTTGTCTCCACCGAGGGGTCGGCGAACCCTTTATTACTTGCGTGGTTCCGGCGTCGAGAGTTGCTCCGCCGAAGGGGTCGGCGAGCCCATATTTTCTTATCATTTATATATGTTTTCTGTAAATTTCCGGGGCTCCTAAATACAAAGGAGACTCTGCCCAAATTTTTGAGAAATTCTAGAGATAGTCAAATTTCTGACCTTCGGAAATTTTTAGAAAATTTCATATATAGGAAGCATTGGGCGGGGAGAACAACTGAATATTCCTAGATATCCCGTAACATAATAACCATAAAAAGCTGATCAGCATTCTACATCTTTTTAGATGTCCGTACTTCTAATTGCAATAGAGAGTACTAGCCCAAGGGAGGCTCCGAAATTACTACATCTATTCGACAGTAACATCAATAGATGTCCGTACTTCTATTTTCAATAGAGAGTACTAGCCCAAGGGAGGCTCCGAAATCACAGCCTGATCCCAGGTTAACGGGATTGTTCACGGGAAGCATCTAGAGAATTATTCGGATTATTGTTCTCAATTGCATTTCACCTTACTCCAAGGGTAACTCATTTCCTACCTTGGGTAGGCAGTTTGCTCAAGGGAAGCAAATCTTACAGAAAGCTCAAGGGAAGCTCAGAAATCTCACAATCCCTGGAGTAAGATGATAGGTTACATATGTCATTTAGTCAAATTAAGGATATATATATATATATATATATTTATATACATGCATATATGCAGTTGCACAAGTCTTTTAAAAGAAATTCGCCTATTTCCATTTTATTATTTATGATTCATCGCCCTTGACCGAGGACTTGCTTGTCGTTTCTAAACGACCTAGTTTTGTTCACTAGGTGAAGAAGAAGACGTCTCTGCTGAAGTATCGCCGCAGTATCTTGAGGAGTGAACCACTGCTTATAGCTAGGACGAGTACCTCTCAGCCTTATGCAACTTGCTTTTGTAATAAATCTGTATAAGAATTGTTGGAAAAGTTCCCTGTATAATATGCTTAATATTATGAAATTTCTGGTATTTTCCATTTTTGCTGATATTACGGGCGACAATCGCAATTTCGGTGCGTAGCCCGGAGATGTGTTCCTGACGTCACCCTTCCATCTGGGAAGCGGGACGTGACACGTCTTTTAGTGGTGGCCCATGCAGGTCCAGCAAAATGGAAAATACGAGAAATGGAACCTAGGTATACATAGACATAAGTTCTAGACTTACATAACCACCATGCCTTAGAAGTTATTAAGAAGGCGGTATAAGTAGTTAGTAGCCTCTTCCTTTACAGTTTCCTCTCTAAATTCTTAGTCTTAGAGATACTAATCTAAGAAATTCCTGGTGTAGATCATGTCACGGTTCGTACCCTTTGCAAGGTTAGGAAATGGCATCCATTGCCTAGACGAGTATTATGCATTTGTAAGAAAAATGTGGCACGTAGCGCCAAAGGGGATGATAGAAGCCTATGGGATCCACTATGAGTTGAAATATCCAGTAGTGACAGACATAGACGACGAAAGGAAGGAGTACTATAACTCAGTGCACTACTACATCCTGATCAAGGCGGAACCCTCTGGAGACCCAGAAACTGACCGTAACGGCACCTTAGAAGAATGGCTGCAGACTCACCCCGACGTGAAGATTCACAATATAAGGAAGATGTGGATTTAAGATCACTAAGTATAATTAATGTATGAATGTAAGTATATAAAGAGTACAAGTAGTTAGGAAGGAGTATGAACTTATAAATGATATGTAAATACCTGATATGTATGCTTTGAATATAGTTAGAATGCAACCTACTAAATATATATGTCCTGAGGCTTATAGTACTAAAAAAAAATATAAAAGTATGTCTTTTCTAAATTCATACATTTCCTATAGGTAATTCTTACTTAAGGGTATAATGAGTATAGGTATGGATCTATTCATGACCAGCTTAGAATGGGATGGAAGTGATTACTCCCTATATCTGTACCAACGGTATGCTAGAGTCATGTGGAATGCGCCCGATTGGTACGATGTGCATGTCTACCAGATATTCTATGGAGTCAGGCGTCCCATCATCCGAGACATCGAGGATGGCGCTGAAGTTGATTTTGAGAATATCACATATTGCCTCTATGTTCGGGATCCAAATCGCTTCTATATTGCACTGCATGGTTATGAGGGAACCCTAGAAGACTTTGAAAGATTACATCCAGAAGTAGAAATCCTTGCTGAAGACAGAGTTCTCATTGAGGCAGTAGAATAGGAAGCTGAAACCTGTACAAGTAAAGAAGAAGGTCTTTTGTTAGTTGTACTATATGTTGGATATGTACAAGTATAGAGTAAAATAGATCACCATGTCACATTTTGGGAGGAATGGGTGACATGAATAGATGTAGTACAAAAAAAAAAAAAAAAGAGGGAAGAAGGGGTAAGGTAGATATGAAATGAGAGTGGAAGTACCATTTTGTACCACTCTCATTCAAAAGTGAAATATAAATGTAGTTGTAAATACACTTGTGTTATAGATAAAACCTTTCAGATGATTCCCTAAAGCATTACATTTTTAATTTCAGGATATGGACCACCACGATCGGCAAAATAGTACGTCCTCGCAAGAACCAACTGTAGCCGACATGTTTAAGCTATTCCAGCAATTATTGGAGTCTAATAATCAACAAGCCCATGCTGCTCAGGCTACCAATACTACAATATTGGAGCAAATGCAGAACTCCAATAATACAAGGGACAGAGCCTTAAAAGACTTCAGGGATCTAAAGCCGCCTAAGTTTCAGGGGACTGAGAGCGCAATAGAAGCAGGACAATGGCTGAAAACCATCGAGGGTCTAATGAAGGCTGCAAAGCTTCGACCTGAGGACATGGTGCCAGCAATTCGCATCCAGTTAGAAGACATTGCTGGATATTGGTGGAGTGCTGAATATCCGGAAGACTCTGATGAAGATATGATATGGGCGGGATTTAAGAAGAAATTTGAAGAGAGATTCTATCCTAAATCAGCGCGAATCGAGTTAGAGCGACAATTTAACTACCTTAAACAAGGAAGACGCACCGTTGATGAGTATGCTGTGGAATTTTCCAGACTCAGTCGATTCGCCCCTCATAGGATAGCTGATGAAGAAACAAAAATTTCTAGGTTCTTGGAAGGGCTCGGGACCCAATTGAAAAGTAGGGTCGCGTCCTATCGGTGCCAGACCTTTTCTGAAGTAACAGAGGCTGCTCGCGACCAGGAGAGAATACTAAAAGAAGAGCAACCTTTTCGGTCCTCACATCCCAAAAGAACTTTTGAGGAAGGATCATCATCTAACAAGAACCATTGGCAGGGACCACCTAAGCGTCCTCAGAATGGCAACCCAGACAAATTCATTGTCTGCGACTACTGCCGGAAGCCAGGACATAAAAGTAATGTATGTAGGAGAAGGTTGGGACTTTGTCTAAAATGTGGAGCGGGGAATCATCAAACCAGTCAGTGTCCTCAATTTCCTGCGATTGGAGCAACCACACAAGGCTTCAACCAGGGATATCGACCGCCAATTCAGGAAACCAAACCACGACCGATGATTCAGGCACCACCACAAGCTGTCAAAACCAATGGGAATCAACAAAGGCCGTCCTATGCCCCTCAGGCATACCAGTTCCAACAAGCACAACGGGCAGCTCAAGCCCAGAATAACAATAATAACAAGAGGAATAGGCGAGGCCAAGCGTTCGTGATGGAAGCTGAAGATGCAAGTATCCCAGGAGAAGTGGTTTCAGGTACTATTCTAGTTTCCTCATATCCAGCTTCAGTATTATTTGATTCCGGAGCCACCCATTCATTTATAGCATCTTCTTTTATATCACAACGTGAGATAGATTCTCAACCTCTAACTAAACCATTAAGGGTCCTCACAGGAAATGGGGTGGTAGAAGTTAGTCGAGTATGTAGTAAATGCCCTGTAAAACTGGGTGGAGGAGCTTTTCGTACCCGGTTACTTGTCTTTCCGACAAGTAATTATGATGTAATATTGGGTATGGATTGGCTGACTGCAACCTTAGCTAATATAGACTGTGGACAGGGGAAAATTTTATTCCAACTCCCTGACGGAGAGTCATATGAGTTTGTAAGGGACCAGAATGAATTCAATGCGGATGAATTAGTAAAATTTGAGTTACCCGTAATGTTACATGAATCAACGGAGCAAATATTCCCAAGAGTAGTAGAAGAATTCAAGGATGTGTTTCCAGATGAATTGCCAGGGTTACCCCCAGATAGAGTCGTAGAATTCTCTATAGATCTAATACCCGGGGCTGCACCCATAGCCAAAAAGATATATCCAATGAACAAAGAGGAGCTAGCTGAGTTAAATAAACAAATAAAGGAATTGTTATCAAAGGGATTTATTCAGCCTAGTGCTTCGCCATGGGGTGCACCAGTATTATTTGTGAAAAAGAAAGATGATACCTTACGCCTGGTGATTGATTATAGGGCCTTGAATGAGGTTACCATCAAGAATAAATATCCCTTACCTAGGATTGATCAACTGTTTGATCAGTTAGGAGAGGCAAGGGTATTTTCAAAAATTGATTTAAGATCTGGATACCATCAGGTAAAGGTGAAAAAGAAGACATTCCAAAAACTGCATTTAGGACTCGGTATGGGCATTACGAATTCTTAGTTATGCCATTCGGGTTAACAAATGCACCAGCTATATTTATGGACCTGATGAATCGAATATTTTACCAATATCTGGATAAATTTGTAATTGTATTCATTGATGATATTCTTATATACTCCAAAAGTGAAGAAGAACATGAGAAACATTTGAGGATTGTACTGCAAACCTTGCGGGAGGAACAATTATATGCCAAGCTTAGCAAATGTGAATTTTGGCTGGACCAAATACCATTTCTAGGACATATTGTCAGCGGAAAAGGGATTTCGGTAGATCCAAAGAAAATAGAAGCAGTTAAATCTTGGCCAACACCAAAGTCCGTAGCAGAAGTTAGAAGCTTTTTGGGACTAGCTGGTTACTATCGAAGATTCGTGGAGAATTTTTCAAGGATTGCAGAACCTTTAACCCGTCTTACCCGGAAGGAAGAAAAATTTATTTGGACGGAAAAATGTCAAGCAGCATTTGATGAGTTAAAGGAAAGGTTAATTACAGCCCCAATACTAGCATTACCATCTGGTTCAGGTGGATATGAAATATATAGTGATGCATCAGGCAAAGGCCTGGGGTGTGTACTAATGCAACATGGAAGAGTCATAGCATATGCATCTCGACAGCTGAAGACACATGAAAGAAATTATCCAACACATGACCTTGAACTTGCTGCTGTGGTATTTGCCCTTAAGCTATGGAGACATTATTTATATGGGGAGAGAATTAAGATATATACAGACCACAAAAGCTTAAAATATGTCTTCACACAAAAAGAAATCAATATGAGACAAAGACGATGGTTAGAATTGCTGAAAGACTTTGATATGGAGTTAGAATATCATCCAGGAAAAGCCAATAAGGTGGCTGATGCTCTGAGTCGAAGACCCGAAGCTTTCCTTATGAATATACCTAAGGAAATCCTCGAGGATCTAAGAAAAATGGGAATTGAAATAGTATGCCCGGTAACTGATGGGATATGGCAGAATTTACAAATACAATCCTCCTTAATAGATAGAATTAAAGAAGGACAGCAAAATGATTCAAAATTGCAGAAACTTTGGAAACAAACAGAAGCAGGACTCCAGACTGGTATAAGGAGGCATCTGGACGGATCGCTAAGATTCGGAAATCGGTTATGTGTACCCAGTGGAGATTTGAGGACGGAGGTCATGACAGAAGCCCATAACTCACAATATTCTATTCATCCGGGCAGCACCAAGATGTATAAAGATTTGAGACAGACGTTTTGGTGGCACGGGATGAAGAGAGAAATCGCCAAGTTTGTATCTAAATGTCTCGTGTGCCAACAAGTGAAAGCAGAACATCAGAGGACAGCGGGACTTCTCCAACCATTACCTATCCCCGAGTGGAAATGGGAGCATCTTACCATGGATTTTGTGACAGGACTGCCTAGGACCCAAAGAGGAAATAATGCTATTTGGGTCATTGTAGATAGACTCACTAAGTCCGCTCGTTTTCTTCCTTTTCGAGTTGGACAGTCAACAGAGATACTAGCAGAAATGTACATGAAACAGATTGTGAGTCAACATGGGGTACCCGTAAGTATAGTGTCAGATAGGGATACCAGGTTTACTTCACATTTCTGGAGAAGTTTACAGGAAAATCTTGGCACCCAATTGAAATATAGCTCCGCCTACCATCCCCAAACAGACGGCCAGTCTGAAAGAACCATTCAAACACTAGAAGACATGTTGAGAGCTTGTACTATTGATTTTGGAGGAGCATGGGATAATCATCTACATCTGGTGGAATTCTCATATAACAACAGTTATCATGATAGTATCAAAATGGCTCCTTTTGAAGCACTGTATGGTAGGAAGTGCAGATCGCCGATATACTGGACCGACGTAGGAGAAAGACAATTATTGGGACCAGAACTGGTAACACAAACAGTGGATATAGTCAAGACAATAAGAAGTCACTTGCAAGCAGCCCAGGATAGACAGAAGATGTGGGCTGATAAGCATCGAAGAATACTGGAATTTCAACCTGGAGATCATGTCTTTCTGAAAATTTCACCAACCAAGGGAACAATCAGATTTGGGACCAGAGGAAAACTGAGTCCGAGATACATTGGACCATTTGACATATTGGAGAAAGTAGGAAATGTATCATATCGGCTTGCCTTACCACCAACACTAGAGGGAGTCCACAATGTATTCCATGTTTCCCAGTTACGAAGATATGTATCTGATCCAAGCCACATACTCGATCATTCAGAAATCACCGTTGGACCCACACTACGGATCGAACAGAAACCTGTTGGGATCCTGGATCGAAGGGAGAAGGTACTCCGTAATCGGATCATTCCACTAGTACGAGTCGCGTGGAGCAAGGATTCGCCTGGAGATTCAACTTGGGAAAAAGAAGAAGACATGCGGAAGCAATATCCGTATCTATTTCCTAATCCAGGTTAGCAATCAATCGTTGTACTGATTATTTCAAATTCCGAGGACGGAATTTTTCTAAGGGGGGTAGACTTGTCATACTCTTCATTTTATTATTATTATTATTATTATTATTATTATTATTATTATCATTATTATTATTATTATTGTTTGATGAAAAAAAAAATAGAAATAAGGAAGAGTTGAGAAGGAGAGGTGTCCCCCATGTATTTAATGGGGGGGGACACCTCACCATCTCACTACTCTATATAACTCCCCCCCCCCTTTTATACACACACACACACAAACCCCACACACCACCAGAACACTCCCCCCCCCTTCACTCACCGACTCTCTCTCTCTTCCTCTCCTCTTCCTCTCCTCTTCTTCTTCTTCTTCTTCTTCTTTTCTTCTTCTTCTTCTTCATCTGCTGCTGCTGCTGCTACTGCTGCTGCTGCTGCTGCTGCTGCTGCCGCTGCTGCTGCTGCTTTGCTGCCGCTGCTGCTGCTGCTTTGCTGCCGCTGCTGCCGCTGATCTGCTGCTGCTGCCGCCGGCCTCCGGCGCCCGCCGCCCGCCGCCGGCGCCCAGCCGCCCCTCTCCGGCCATCTCCACCAACCCCGTCTTCTTCAGCATCCTCTTCTTCCACTTCATTTTCCAAAAGGAAAAAGAAGACCTAGGTAAGCTTCTTCTCCTTTTCCCAATCCTTATTTTCTTTCAATTCTAACTAGGCTAGATTAATAACAAGGTTGTTATTGCTATTGGATTCTAATTAGGGCTTGTGAAGGAGTCTAGGACATTCCCAACCCAAGGCAAGTCCTCCTCTCTTTCTCCTTCTCAATATTTCCATCTAGGTTATTGGAAATCATATTTATTCTTTTATTATCATGATAAAATTCTGAAATTATAGCTTCATGAATAATTTTGGGTAATACCGGAAAATTTAAATTGTAAGGTTTAATCTTCAAAAATATGAAATTTCATATCATAAGTATGGAATATGAATTAGTTAAGATAATATTCCTGAATTTTGTTTAATTAAATTCTTAATTGATAGTATTTAAAACAAGTCATGATGTATTAAAATAAAGCAAATTCTAAAATCTAGTGAATGTTTAATTGATGGATATAAACAAAAGTGTTATACATTTATGGTAATATTCCAAACAAGTGGAACTCGAATAGTCACAAATAGAGGAATTGATTTGAACACGGACTCTGGACTTGCAATGTTGGACATGAACATTGGGACTCGTCATGAGCAAACAAACACCTGTGAACATATGGACTCTTCCAGGGTAAGTTGTCATACACATGTGTGGACAGAACAATTGAACCCACTCTCCAGGGAGGTAAAGTATGAGGACGTTATCGTAGAAGCTGTAATTTTTTTTTAATTTATATATGTATATATTTACCTACATATCATCTATGTATATATATTTACGTACATAATATATATATACATACAATATATAAGCATATAAATACATATTATCTATATATGAGTATATGCCTACATACTACTATATATATATATATGTATATATTATACATACTGTATATATACATACTTATATAAATATATCTATCATATATACATGATATATGCTATCTATATACATATTATCTATATGATACGTAAATATCATATGTATATTATTATATATATATATATATGTACAAGTATATAACACTATCTATATTGTATACATATACAATACCTATATAATATATATACATACCTTAGAATTTTGAAAGCAAGCTCACGTTATTATTCTGCTCTGATAAATCTGCAAATCACCATTCATTGCTAAAGGTAAATTGCAAATGCTCACGTGCTAAGGTAAAAAGTTCAATTTTCTATCCTTTTCCTCTTTTTTTGTTTTCTTATTATATATATATAAACTGCGTGGTCCGGTGTTGAGGTTGTCTCCACCGAGGGGTCGGCGAACCCTTTATTACTTGCGTGGTTCCGGCGTCGAGAGTTGCTCCGCCGAAGGGGTCGGCGAGCCCATATTTTCTTATCATTTATATATGTTTTCTGTAAATTTCCGGGGCTCCTAAATACAAAGGAGACTCTGCCCAAATTTTTGAGAAATTCTAGAGATAGTCAAATTTCTGACCTTCGAAAATTTTTAGAAAATTTCATATATAGGAAGCATTGGGCGGGGAGAACAACTGAATATTCCTAGATATCCCGTAACATAATAACCATAAAAAGCTGATCAGCATTCTACATCTTTTTAGATGTCCGTACTTCTAATTGCAATAGAGAGTACTAGCCCAAGGGAGGCTCCGAAATTACTACATCTATTCGACAGTAACATCAATAGATGTCCGTACTTCTATTTTCAATAGAGAGTACTAGCCCAAGGGAGGCTCCGAAATCACAGCCTGATCCCAGGTTAACGGGATTGTTCACGGGAAGCATCTAGAGAATTATTCGGATTATTGTTCTCAATTGCATTTCACCTTACTCCAAGGGTAACTCATTTCCTACCTTGGGTAGGCAGTTTGCTCAAGGGAAGCAAATCTTACAGAAAGCTCAAGGGAAGCTCAGAAATCTCACAATCCCTGGAGTAAGATGATAGGTTACATATGTCATTTAGTCAAATTAAGGATATATATATATATATTTATATACATGCATATATGCAGTTGCACAAGTCTTTTAAAAGAAATTCGCCTATTTCCATTTTATTATTTATGATTCATCGCCCTTGACCGAGGACTTGCTTGTCGTTTCTAAACGACCTAGTTTTGTTCACTAGGTGAAGAAGAAGACGTCTCTGCTGAAGTATCGCCGCAGTATCTTGAGGAGTGAACCACTGCTTATAGCTAGGACGAGTACCTCTCAGCCTTATGCAACTTGCTTTTGTAATAAATCTGTATAAGAATTGTTGGAAAAGTTCCCTGTATAATATGCTTAATATTATGAAATTTCTGGTATTTTCCATTTTTGCTGATATTACGGGCGACAATCGCAATTTCGGTGCGTAGCCCGGAGATGTGTTCCTGACGTCACCCTTCCATCTGGGAAGCGGGACGTGACACGTCTTTTAGTGGTGGCCCATGCAGGTCCAGCAAAATGGAAAATACGAGAAATGGAACCTAGGTATACATAGACATAAGTTCTAGACTTACATAACCACCATGCCTTAGAAGTTATTAAGAAGGCGGTATAAGTAGTTAGTAGCCTCTTCCTTTACAGTTTCCTCTCTAAATTCTTAGTCTTAGAGATACTAATCTAAGAAATTCCTGGTGTAGATCATGTCACGGTTCGTACCCTTTGCAAGGTTAGGAAATGGCATCCATTGCCTAGACGAGTATTATGCATTTGTAAGAAAAATGTGGCACGTAGCGCCAAAGGGGATGATAGAAGCCTATGGGATCCACTATGAGTTGAAATATCCAGTAGTGACAGACATAGACGACGAAAGGAAGGAGTACTATAACTCAGTGCACTACTACATCCTGATCAAGGCGGAACCCTCTGGAGACCCAGAAACTGACCGTAACGGCACCTTAGAAGAATGGCTGCAGACTCACCCCGACGTGAAGATTCACAATATAAGGAAGATGTGGATTTAAGATCACTAAGTATAATTAATGTATGAATGTAAGTATATAAAGAGTACAAGTAGTTAGGAAGGAGTATGAACTTATAAATGATATGTAAATACCTGATATGTATGCTTTGAATATAGTTAGAATGCAACCTACTAAATATATATGTCCTGAGGCTTATAGTACTAAAAAAAAAATATAAAAGTATGTCTTTTCTAAATTCATACATTTCCTATAGGTAATTCTTACTTAAGGGTATAATGAGTATAGGTATGGATCTATTCATGACCAGCTTAGAATGGGATGGAAGTGATTACTCCCTATATCTGTACCAACGGTATGCTAGAGTCATGTGGAATGCGCCCGATTGGTACGATGTGCATGTCTACCAGATATTCTATGGAGTCAGGCGTCCCATCATCCGAGACATCGAGGATGGCGCTGAAGTTGATTTTGAGAATATCACATATTGCCTCTATGTTCGGGATCCAAATCGCTTCTATATTGCACTGCATGGTTATGAGGGAACCCTAGAAGACTTTGAAAGATTACATCCAGAAGTAGAAATCCTTGCTGAAGACAGAGTTCTCATTGAGGCAGTAGAATAGGAAGCTGAAACCTGTACAAGTAAAGAAGAAGGTCTTTTGTTAGTTGTACTATATGTTGGATATGTACAAGTATAGAGTAAAATAGATCACCATGTCACATTTTGGGAGGAATGGGTGACATGAATAGATGTAGTACAAAAAAAAAAAAAAAAAAAAAAAGAGGGAAGAAGGGGTAAGGTAGATATGAAATGAGAGTGGAAGTACCATTTTGTACCACTCTCATTCAAAAGTGAAATATAAATGTAGTTGTAAATACACTTGTGTTATAGATAAAACCTTTCAGATGATTCCCTAAAGCATTACATTTTTAATTTCAGGATATGGACCACCACGATCGGCAAAATAGTACGTCCCCGCAAGAACCAACTGTAGCCGACATGTTTAAGCTATTCCAGCAATTATTGGAGTCTAATAATCAACAAGCCCATGCTGCTCAGGCTACCAATACTACAATATTGGAGCAAATGCAGAACTCCAATAATACAAGGGACAGAGCCTTAAAAGACTTCAGGGATCTAAAGCCGCCTAAGTTTCAGGGGACTGAGAGCGCAATAGAAGCAGGACAATGGCTGAAAACCATCGTTGGACCCATTTTGCACCAAAAAGCGTGCCAAAGTCAACGGTCTCTAAAGTCGTCAAACTACATGTCTACGGATCCAGTTTTCCGATACGAACCCAACCGTATGTCCAAAGTTAGATTTCGGCGGGCCGTGCACAAAATCGTCCGTTGAGTGGGACCGTGGGGCCCGCAAAACGGCATTCTGATTCTACTGTCTCAGAATCGGACCAAACTTGGCATACAGGACCAGAAAAATGATACGGACCTGATGGTGCAAGTTTTATCTCGATCTGATGAGCGTGCACAAAGTAATTGAGAAATTTGCAAAGTGCACGATACGGTGAATTTCGACGGATACGCATCAAATTTGTTGCGCACACGCGACCAATTTGAATTCCTTCAAAGCCCACACGACCACGTAGCCGTT